>CM069414.1:1087566-1267566 GCA_035609135.1 Eleutherodactylus coqui | reverse complement strand
AGATAGATGATAGATAGATAGATAGATAGATAGATAGATAGATAGATAGATAGATAGATAGATAGATGATAGATAGGAGATAGATAGATGATAGATAGATATAAAATAGATTTGAGACATATAAAAAAACAGAGATATAGATGAGATATTGAGATAGAGCGATTAATAGATATGGGATAGATTTACAGATATATAGATAGTAGATAGATAGGAGATAGATGGATAGATAGGAGATTGATACATAGATAGATAGATAGATAGATAGATAGATAGATAGATATGAGATTGATACATAGATAGATAGGAGATAGATAGGAGATATGAGATTGATACATAGACAGATAGATAGATAGATAGATAGATAGATAGATAGATAGATATGAGATAGATAGGAGATGGATAGACAGATAGATGTGAGATAGATAGACAGATAGATAGAAAGAAAGATAGATAATAGATATGAGATAGATAGATATGAGATAGGTAGATAGATAGATAGATAGATAGATAGATAGATAGATAGATATTAGATAGATAGATATGAGATAGAGAGATAGATAGATAGATATGTGATAGATAGGAGATAGATAGATAGTAGATAGATAGATATTAGATAGATAGATATAAGATAGAGAGATAGATAGATAATAGATATAAGATAGATAGATAGATATTAGATAGATAGATAGGAGATAGATGGATAGATATGAAATAGATAGATAGGAGATAGATAGATAGATAGATAGATAGATAGATAGATAGATAGATAGATAGATAGATAGGAGATAGATAGATATGAGATACATAGATAGATAGATATGTGATAGATAGACAGATTGATAGAAAGATAGATAATAGATATGAGATAGATAGATAGCTATTAGATAGATAGATATGAGATAGATAGATTGATAGATATTAGATAGATAGATATGAGATAGAAGGATAGATAGATAGATAGATAGATAGATAGATAGATAGATAGATATGAGATAGATAGGTATGAGATAGACAGATAGACACATAGATAGACATGAGATAGATAGATATTGAAATAAATTGATTGATAGATAAGACATAATTAGGTTGATACATATCAATATGACGAAGACAGATCGATTGATTGATAGATATGAGATAGATAGATAGATAGATAGACAGAAAGATAGATATGAGAAAGGCAGATTGATTGATATCTATGGGATAGATAGATCGACTAATAGATATGAGATAGATTTATAGATAGATAGATAGGTAGATATAAAAGAGATATGAGATAGATAGATAGATAGATAGATAGATAGATAGATAGATAGATAGATAGATAGGAGATAGATAGATAGATGATAGATATGAGATAGATAGGAGATAGATAGGAGATAGATAGATATGAGATAGATAGATAGGAGATAGATAGATAGATAGATAGATAGGTAGATAGGAGATAGATAGATAGGAGATAGATAGATAGATAGATAGATAGATAGATAGATAGATATGAGATGGATAGATAGATAGATATGAGTTAGATAGATAGATAGATATGAGTTAGATAGATAGATAGATATGAGATGGATAGATAGATAGATATGAGTTAGATAGATAGATAGATAGGAGATAGATAGATAGATAGATAGATAGATATGAGATGGATAGATAGATAGATATGAGTTAGATAGATAGATAGATATGAGTTAGATAGATAGATAGATAGATAGGAGATAGATAGATAGATAGATAGATAGATAGATAGGAGATAGATAGATAGATAGATAATAGATAGATAATAGATAGATAGATAGATAGATAGATAGGAGATAGATGGATAGATAGATAGATAGATAGATAGATAGATAGATAGATAGATAGATAGATGATAGACAGATAGATATGAGATAGATAGATAGATAGTAGATAAATAGGTAGATATAAAAGAGATAGATAGATAGATAGATAGATAGATAGATAGATAGATAGATAGATATGAGATAGATAGATAGATAGATAGATCGACTAATAGATATGAGATAGATTTATAGATAGATAGTAGATAAATAGGTAGATATAAAAGAGATCGATAGATAGATATGAGATAGATAGATAGATAGATAAATAGATAGATATGAGATAGATAGATAGATAGATAGATAGATAGATAGATAGATAGATAGATAGATAGATAGATAGGTGATAGATAGATATGAGATAGATAGATAGATAGATAGGAGATAGATAGATAGGAGATAGATAGATAGATAGACAGATAGATAGATAGATAGATAGATAGATAGATAGATAGATAGATAGATAGATAGATAGATAGATAGATAGATAGGAGATAGATAGGAGATAGACAGATAGATATGAGATAGTTCGATTGATAGATATGAGATACATAGATAGATATGAAAAAGACAGATCACTTGATACATATTAGATACTTAGATCGATTGATAAATATGAGATAGATAATTAGATAGATGTAGATATTGAAAGAGATAGACATAAAATAGAAAGATATGAGATAGATGTATAGATAGATAGATATGAGAAAGATAAATATAAAATAGATAGATATGACAGATAGATACATAGATAGATAGGAGATAGATAGATATGAGGTAGATATGAGATAGATAGGGAGATAGCTAGATAGATAGGAGATAGATAGATAGATAGATGATAGATAGATAGATAGATAGATAGATAGATAGATGATAGATAGATAGATAGATAGATAGATAGATAGATAGATAGATAGATAGATAGATAGATAGATAGATAGGAGATAGATAGATGATAGATAGATATAAAATAGATTTGAGACACATAAAAAAACAGAGATATAGATGAGATATTGAGATAGAGCGATTAATAGATATGGGATAGATTTACAGATATATAGATAGTAGATAGATAGGAGATAGATGGATAGATATGAGATTGATACATAGATAGATAGATAGATAGATAGATAGATAGATAGATAGATAGATATGAGATTGATACATAGATAGATAGGAGATAGATAGGAGATATGAGATTGATACATAGACAGATAGATAGATAGATAGATAGATAGATAGATAGATAGATAGATAGATAGATATGAGATAGATAGGAGATGGATAGACAGATAGATGTGAGATAGATAGACAGATAGATAGAAAGAAAGATAGATAATAGATATGAGATAGATAGATATGAGATAGGTAGATAGATAGATAGATAGATAGATAGATAGATAGATAGATAGATATTAGATAGATAGATATGAGATAGAGAGATAGATAGATAGATAGATATGTGATAGATAGGAGATAGATAGATAGATAGATAGTAGATAGATAGATATTAGATAGATAGATATAAGATAGAGAGATAGATAGATAATAGATATAAGATAGATAGATAGATATTAGATAGATAGATAGATAGGAGATAGATGGATAGATATGAAATAGATAGATAGGAGATAGATAGATAGATAGATAGATAGATAGATAGATAGATAGATAGATAGATAGATAGGAGATAGATAGATATGAGATACATAGATAGATAGATATGTGATAGATAGACAGATTGATAGAAAGATAGATAATAGATATGAGATAGATAGATAGATAGCTATTAGATAGATAGATATGAGATAGATAGATTTATAGATATTAGATAGATAGATATGAGATAGAAGGATAGATAGATAGATAGATAGATAGATAGATATGAGATAGATAGGTATGAGATAGACAGATAGACACATAGATAGACATGAGATAGATAGATATTGAAATAAATTGATTGATAGATAAGACATAATTAGGTTGATACATATCAATATGACGAAGACAGATCGATTGATTGATAGATATGAGATAGATAGATAGATAGATAGATAGAAAGATAGATATGAGAAAGGCAGATTGATTGATATCTATGGGATAGATAGATCGACTAATAGATATGAGATAGATTTATAGATAGATAGGTAGATATAAAAGAGATATGAGATAGATAGATAGATAGATAGATAGATAGATAGATAGGAGATAGATAGATAGATAGATAGATGATAGATATGAGATAGATAGGAGATAGATAGGAGATAGATAGATATGAGATAGATAGATAGGAGATAGATAGATAGATAGATAGATAGATAGATAGGTAGATAGGAGATAGATAGATAGGAGATAGATAGATAGATAGATAGATAGATAGATAGATAGATAGATAGATATGAGATGGATAGATAGATAGATATGAGTTAGATAGATAGATAGATATGAGTTAGATAGATAGATAGATAGATAGATAGATAGATAGATAGATAGATAGATAGATATGAGATGGATAGATAGATAGATATGAGTTAGATAGATAGATAGATAGGAGATAGATAGATAGATAGATAGATAGATAGATAGATAGATAGATAGATATGAGATGGATAGATAGATAGATATGAGTTAGATAGATAGATAGATATGAGTTAGATAGATAGATAGATAGATAGATAGATAGATAGATAGATAGGAGATAGATAGATAGATAGATAGATAGATAGATAGATAGATAGATAGGAGATAGATAGATAGATAGATAGGAGATAGATAGATAGATATGAGATACATAGATATGAAAAAGACAGATCACTTGATACATATTAGATACTTAGATCGATTGATAAATATGAGATAGATAATTAGATAGATGTAGATATTGAAAAAGATAGACATGAAATAGAAAGATATGAGATAGATGTATAGATAGATAGATATGAGATAGATGAATAGATAGATAGATATGAGAAAGATAAATATCAAATAGATAGATATGACAGATAGATACATAGATAGATAGGAGATAGATAGATAGATAGGAGATAGATAGATAGATAGATAGATAGATAGATAGATAGAT
The DNA here is from genome assembly GCA_035609135.1 of Eleutherodactylus coqui. NCBI lineage: Eukaryota > Metazoa > Chordata > Amphibia > Anura > Eleutherodactylidae > Eleutherodactylus > Eleutherodactylus coqui. Next base: position 1,262,640 of record CM069414.1, on the reverse strand, counting down.
AGATAGATAGATAGATAGATAGGAGATAGATAGATAGATATGAGATACATAGATATGAAAAAGACAGATCACTTGATACATATTAGATACTTAGATCGATTGATAAATATGAGATAGATAATTAGATAGATGTAGATATTGAAAAAGATAGACATGAAATAGAAAGATATGAGATAGATGTATAGATAGATAGATATGAGATAGATGAATAGATAGATAGGTATGAGAAAGATAAATATCAAATAGATAGATATGACAGATAGATACATAGATAGATAGGAGATAGATAGATAGATAGGAGATAGATAGATATGACATAGATAGATAGATAGATAGATAGATATGACATAGATAGATAGATAGATAGATAGATAGATAGGAGATAGATAGATAGATAGATAGATAGATAGGAGATAGATGGATAGATAGATAGATACATAGATAGATAGATAGATAGATAGATAGATAGATAGATAGATAGATAGATAGATAGATAGATAGATAGGAGATAGATGGATAGATAGATAGATAGATAGATAGATAAATATAAAATAGATTTGAGACAGATAAAAAACCAGAGATATAGATGAGATATTGAGATAGAGCGATTAATAGATATGGGATAGATTTACAGATAGATAGATAGTAGATAGATAGGAGATAGATGGATAGATATGAGATAGATAGATAGATAGATAGATAGATAGATAGATAGGAGATAGATAGATATGAGATAGATAGATAGGAGATAGATAGATAGGTATGAGATAGATAGATACATAGATAGATCGATAGATAGGTAGATAGATAGATAGATATGAGATAGATAGATAGGAGATAGATAGATAGGAGATAGATAGACAGGAGATAGATAGGAGATGGATAGATATGAGATAGATAGATAGGAAATAGATAGATGGATAGATAGATAGATAGATATGAGATAGATAGATAGATAGATAGATAGATAGATAGATAGATATGAGACAGATAAATATTAGATAGATAGTTAGATAGATATGAGATAGATAGACAGATAGATAGATAGATAGATAGATAGATAGATAGATAGATAGATAGATAGATGGGAGATAGATAGATAGATTTGAGATAGATATGAGATAGATAGATAGATAATTGATATGAGATAGATAGATAGGAGATAGATAGATAGATAGATAGATAGATAGATAGATAGATAGATAGGAGATAGATAGATAATAGATATAAGATAGATAAATAGATAATAGATATGAGATAGATACATATATAGGAGATAGATAGATAGATAGATAGATAGATAGATAGATAGATAGATAGATAGATAGATAGATAGATAGGAGATGGATAGATAGATAGATAAATAATATATATTAAATAAATAGGTAGATAGATAATAGATAGGAGATAGATAGGAGATAGATAGGAGATAGATAGATAGATAGATAGATAGATAGATAGATAGATAGATAGGAGATAGATAGATAGATAGATAGATAGATAGATAGATAGATAGATAGATAGATAGATAGATATGAGATAGATAGATAGATAGATAGATAGATAGATAGATAGATAGATAGATAGATAGATAGGAGATAGATAGATAGATAGATAGATAGATAGATAGATAGATAGATAGATAGATAGATAGATAGATAGGAGATAGATAGGAGATAGATAGGAGATAGATAGATATAGATATGAGAAAGACAGATCGATTGATAGATTCTCGTAATTTCTGACATCAGTTTTTCTGCATTTTTTCAGTAATCTGACACATTTTATTAGACTGTTGATACATTTCTCGCACATCTAGACACATGAAGTAATAGACAGACCGACGGAAAGCCGGCGGAGGACAAACGGAACCGCTCATGTAGGAGAAAACGTCTGTTTTTGTGCGTGCGAGCAGGACGGGTTTGTGGTCGCCATTGATAACATTGTGGCAGGGACAGCAGGCGGATGAGATCTTGCAGGTACATCAGGACATCCGTGCTGCAGGGACTGTATGAGTGCTGCTCTGAGGGCTGACTGATCCCTGCAGGGATCCGGTGATCCAGGTAATCAGGCTGCAATGCGGACAGTGGAGCTTCATTGGAATGCACCGAGGCAACTGATGGAGGGGAGGGATGCACATGTGATGTGGCGTCCTACAGAGGTGACACGTGTGTATTAGTGTTCCCCAGCATGGTTTCCCCTGTTATGATATGCTGGGGGTTGTAGTTCACTGTAGACTGCAGACCACTAACCAGCTACTTGTGCCTTCCGGGGCTTGAAGGCATGTATAATATGTCCAGGCACTTATTAACCCTTCCGGTGCAGCATAGTTAAGGGGTGATGGTATATATATATTTCTCTGTAGTGACTCTCATCAGAGATGTGTTACTAGGCAGCGCCAAGTGTGTGCCAGGACCATACGGGCATCTCTACAGGGGGCCTGTGATCACAGCAGCGGATGGGGAGGGGGCAACATGTCCTCCACATAGAGGATCATGGAAATGTGAAGCATTCTAGAGAGACTGAATATATATCATATATAGAGAACAATCGATAGACCTCATATATGTGATGTGGTATATAGAGAATAGTCCATAGGTCTGATATACATATATGTCATGTAGATGTAATGTCTATATAGAGGATAGCTCGCAGACCTGGTGTACATATATGTAATGTGGCTGTGATGTGTATAGATAGATTGAAATAGTCCCTATACCTGGTATACATGCAGATGGGATTTCTATATAGAGGACAACTCATAGATCTGGTGTACATATATATAATGTAGCTGTGATGCATATATATATATATATATATATATATATATATATATATATATATATATATATATATATATATATACATACACACACATACACATATATTTATAGTCCCTATATCTGGTTTACATGCAGATGTGATGGATATATACAGGGGACGGTCCCTATTCCTGGTATACATATATGTCATGCAGATATTATGTATATATAGAGGATAGCTCATACACCTGGTATACATATATGTAATGTGGATGCAGTGGCTACAGAGTGTGGTGTCTACATCTGGTGTATATAGAGTCCCTATACCTGGTATACATGTAGATGTGATGTATATAGAGAATATATATAGCCCATCTGCACACAATGAATAATCATTATAGGGCTATATTTCTTGAAGACGCACTGTGTGAAGGCTGCACTTGGTTGCAGGTGAGTGACTCAGTGCCAGCTATTTGCCCATGTTCTGCTGCCTAGATGCTTTTTCTCATGCCCAACCTAACAGCTCTGCCATTGCCCCCAGTGATTTGATCGCCTGTTGTATGTCCACAATCACATTGATGTTGAGATGGCATGCACCTGTCTGGATGCTACCCAGTGCCCATGCCCACATTTACCTGGCTAGAGATGAGGTCCTCACATACAGACAGTGCCATCTGTATAGCGTTGTGCCTGTGGGTGACTGAGGTGGCATTGAGCTGGATCTTCCAGGTGCCATGTCTCTTGTTGGCTTGGTTCACCGCTTCCCTAAATATCTGTTCATGTTTTTTGGTGCTCAGAACCGCCCCAATATTCACAATTTTGGGGTCGCATCCGGCCCGGGCGAATGAGAACAAGAATAGGACAGCCAAAAGGAAGAGGCGCATTCTGTCCATGGATTTGGCACACCCCGGCTGAGCCAACGTCCTGTATTTGGGGGGCTCTCCAGCTCCAAACAGGGTGAAGCCGAGATGCCACAGTCTGGGAGAAACCTTGGGTTTCTGCAAGATGGAAGGGTGGGCTGAGGATGGAGGAATGGTAGTTAATGGAGAGCCAAGGTCCTGATCATTGGGGGGAGAGGAGACCATGCATAGAGGTCCTGGTGATGGGGAGACTGGAGGAACTGCTGCTTAGTCTTGGCCACTCCTCATCCAGGTATCTTCCAGGAGGTGAAGGTGAGATGAGGAGAGGTTAGAAAGTGTCAGTGGTGAGGTTTACAGATGGCAGATGATGGGGTGTGAGGATGGTATAGGGGTGATGGTGGCAGGATGGATGCCAGGGATGATGAGGGATGGCAGCAGCACTGCTGGAGGAGACCTCTCTGCTTCCACCTCCAGGACTGTCATCAGACGGAGGGGCTGCCGGCGGCCGCTGTCCTTGGTGCTGAAGGGAGAGCTGCGGCTGCTGATTCCCTCTCTCTCCTCTGCAGTGACACAGAGAGGAGGGGGTCTCTCTCCCAAATAACAAACCCACCCACAGACCCGCTGCTGGCTTAACCCCTTGTGCACCACCTGCGCTGCCTCCTGCAGTATCTAGCACAGTAATAATGCAGAGCAGAAGATTCGGGTCAGTGGGTAATTGGAACAAGTGTTTGTGCTCCCCTTCTTCTCCTCTCACCTCCAAAGCAGAGCTGCTTGTTATATAATGCAGCCCATTATTATCATACCGACCCACTGGACCATGAGGCTGCAGGAGAGCAGATCTATTTAGCCATCTCGCCCAATAAATCCTTGCGATGCACAGTGATGGCTGGCTGTGAAATAGCTGTATATAGAGTGGGACCTGTGTTTATGGACCAAGCAATGACATGAAATGTAGAGAAGGACAGAATCAGGTACACTATGCTGACAGAAGTATTGGGACAAATAATAGGGAATGAAATTGGATTTTATCCCCATTTTTCCCCGGTGTTGGCCTCCTTTGGCCTCCATGACTGCAGCCCCCCTCCGGCCTCTTCCCACCAGACCCCCATAGATGTGTGGAGGGATTTGCCTCCATTCCTGGGGGAGCTTCAGATAGTGATGGGGGGATGATGGCAGTGTTAGGCGCACGGATACGGTGTTGTAGTTTGTCGCAAAAATTCTCGATGGGATTAAGATCCAGACTTTGGCCGGCCAATGAAGTCTTCAGACGTTCTGCTCCCCCACACTGGGTGCCGTATGATGTGGCGCTCGGTCATGTTGGTGGAGACAAGGAGCTGCACCAGGGTATTGCCACAGGGAAGGTGATGCCACATTGTCCGGGATGGCATTGATGTTGAGGATAGTCTTCACTATAACCAGTGGCCCTAACACCCCGCACCATAACAGAACCTCCTCCAAACTTTATTGTTGGAACAATGCCGTCATGTAGAAACCGCTCTCCAGACAACCACCACACCCAAGTGCAGCCATCTGATAGAAGATGGTGTCCTGTGATTCATCTACAACACTTGCTTCCACTCACTTACAGTCCGTCGCTCTAAGCCCCGTCGCAGGCGCCGCTGTGCATTCACTGCTGTGATGTTGTGTGCAGACGCTCGTCCATGGTAACCTTTTACATGCCATTCCCTACGGAGGGTTCTGGTGCTAGTGGATGTTCCAATGTCCTGTGAGACCCCCTGAGCGAGGGCAGACGATGTGTGTGATGTCTTCACAGCTCCTACAAGGCTTCGTTGTCCACGTTCTGTCAGTTTATGAGGTCTCCCTGAGCGTGGCGGCACCGCACACACCGGATGGCTTCCATCTCCTAATAACATGGCCAACAGTGGACTTTGATAGGATCTGTTAGTAATGGAGAGCGCTATGGCTGCTCATTGGAGATATCGCTCTTATGGGCTTGCAAAGAACAAAAGAAAACACAGGTCTGCACTAGAAGCCACACTCTAAAGGCCCATTTACACGCAATGATTATTGCTCAAAATTCGCTCAGATGATGGCATATGAGCGAATCGTTGCATGAAAATGGTGCCATCGTTTCCTCTTAGGCTGAACGATGATTTTAATGTGAGCTTAAAATCCATCATTCAGCCAGAGAGAGATAACAAGGGACACACGCTGTGTTCTGCATGGGAGTTGGAGATTACATTATATTCTGCTGACAGCCCATGGGAGAACAATGGAGCTGTGTGCAGAGCTCAGGCCACATGCTGGAATCTGCAAACAGCTCCCAGAGCCCCTTTTACAAGCAAATGAAGTTAATAAAGTGTTAATGGACATTAGTGTCCATTAACACTTTATGCAAATCAATGCTAAAACTGTCAATCTTTTAATCCTTTGAACTATTGTCTTTGCTTAAAAATGGTGCTTAAGTAACAGGCTATAAAACCACCTGAATACAATCTCTCCAAAGCTTGTATTATTGCCACCGATCACTTGCCGCTCAGGCTGTGGTTGGGCACCACTGTCATTCATGCTCTGCAAGCCACTCTCACCCCTCTGCTAGCTCCTAGGTCTCTGCCCACGGGGCTCACATGCGCTCATTCCCTTCTCTTTAAAGTGGTTGTCAGGTGGAATGTGCGAGTCAGACCCGCCGCATCCAGTTATGGTCTGACAAGAGGTCACGTGGTATTGCGCCTCCATTGTCAGTAATGTCATAGTAGAGTGAGGGGCTGTAACCTCATTAAAATAATTAGGAATGGCCCTCTTTCTATCTCAGCAGTGGCACAACTGGGACCATCCCAGGTGCTGCCACGTCAGTGCGTGGCAAGGGGGATCCACATCCATCTACCGGACAGTGATACTCTATTTCTTGGAGTGTGGCCTCTTATGTGAAGCTGTTTTCTCTTTCATCATTTGCAGGTCTGTCTTTTGGGCACACTGGGCTGCACCTCCAATAGTGCTTTTGTAGCTGTCTCTGTTATGGGGGTCATTGTGGTGGTCTCTGTCATGGCTCTGTCTGCAGTACTTATACCTTCTGTCCTCCAGTGGAGCCACCAGGGGTGAAGCGTCATGTGTTCCTGGCAGCACTAGTTACACTAATAGTTCAATGTTTGCAACTTTTATTAATATTTCCTTTAATGTTTCAGATGTTCTTTGAAAGGAAAGCAGAAGAAATAAACAAGTGAAGAAGAAAAACATAATGGAGTAACTTTGTTTCACCCAATTGAATCTCGATTTGTGCCTCTTCCCAGTCGCCCCTCAGCTGATGCAACGGCTTCCCACCATCCAGGCGTCGTTCTCCGACTCCATTCAGATCGTTCAGATATTTCTTTCCAGCGTTGTTGCAGAAGTTCCCACAAATCTGCTGCACTTGTGGCTGCTTCACTTTCCCCCTTCTGTCCAGATCATCCCAAACAAGCCCAATGGGGTTTAACCCCTTAGTGATGAAGCCTGGTTGCGCCTTAATGGCCAACTCATTTTTCAGTTTTTTTTTCATTGTCGCATTCCAAGAGCCGTAACTGTTTCCTTTCTCCGTCGGCAGACACACGAGGGCTGGTTTGTTGCGGGACAAGTTGTACTTTCTAGTGGCATCATTTTTGGGTACATACAACGTATGGTGCAATTTTCATGACATTTTTATAGGGTGATTGAGGCAAAGAACTAAATTCTGCCATTTGTTGTTTGGATTCCGCATCCCAAGAGCCATAATGTTGTTCTATTCCATCCCCAGAGCGGTATGGAGGTCAGTTTCTGCGGGATGAACTCTATGCATCCAATTTTTGGGAACTTATAAGATTTGATTGCTTTTATTCCATTTTTTCTTGAGGTAAGATCAACAAAATGCGCAATTCTGCGTGTATAAATAACATGTTACATTAATTCTGGAAGCCGGTGTGATTATGTCAATACCAAATTACCAAATTCAGAGAGGTTTAAGATAAAGAATTCATTTATTATTTCCTAGACATTTGTGTTTGATGCCCACGGTGCTGTGTAAGGGTTTGCTAGATGGTACCATTTGGTGATCCATACAACATAAAGCCCCTTAACGGCCGCCGTCAAAAGATGTATGAGCAGTTGTTAAGGTCTGCGTCACACGAACAGCATTGTGTGCGCAGTACGCAGTGAATAGAACCCATTGATTTCAGTGCATTCCGTCACATAAGCATATTTCGCCTTCACGCACAAACATTGCAGCGAGCTCTACTGTCCTGCAGATTTGTGCGTGAAAATAGCACATGTTGAAGTAATTAACTTAGTTGCTCATTTCAATGACTGGTAGCACGGTTTGCACACATAAAAATACAGTAAGGCACTCACATGCGAGCAAATATGCAATGCCCGTTGCACAAATACGCGTTGCAAGTGCGTGCATGCCCGTGTGACATTGGCCTTAGGGTTCGGTCACACGAGCGCATAAACGGCGCGTTTTTGCGCCCAATCGTATAAACGTGACCATCTAAGGCGTTGGTTTGCAATGTATTCGTTCACACGGGCGATTTTACGGCGCGTAAAAAGGCAACCCGAAAAAAAACGGAACATACGCGACCGAAATACGCGCCAACGCATATTCGATGGCCGAAAAGATAGTTTGCAAAGTAGGAAAAAACGATAATACGCTTTCTAGCTCTGGTCATGATCGCCGAAAAACGTTCTTTCCGGCGATTAAACGCTGCGCACGTAAATACACCTACGCTCGTGTGACCGCGCCCTTAGTCTGGAGACTGTGCAGACCATTCCAGCGGCTGCTTTTTATGTAGCTGTGACATAGCCTAGAAGATTGTTTTGGATTGTCTTGCTCTATCATGAACCCCTGACCAACTAGGCGTACACCAGAGGGTATTGCATGGCACATTAAATACTGTGGTTGCCCTTTTTATCCAGTGTGCCAGTTAATGCTGGATCCAGCCAGAGCCCCAGACCATCACGCTCCCCCTCCATGTTTGGCAGTTGGTGTCACACTCATTAACCATTCTTTCACCTGCTCAGCCGCGTACAATTACCCTAAAACCTGCTTGATGCACCACAGATGTCCCATTTTGAATCATCAGTCCATAAGACCTTCTCCCGCTCTTCAGTAGTGACTGGAGGTGCTGCTCGGCCCCGGCAAGTCTTTTTCTGCAATCTTAGCAGTGGTTTCTAGCTGATCTTCTACCTGTCTTCTCTTCACTGCATTAGGCTTTATTCCCATCAACGTATATCGACCGCCGTTTTCACGGCTGGCCGATATACGCTACGCTGTGATGTCTAAAACCTCGTGAATGGGCGCACAAATCTAACTTTGTACGCCCGTTCAGACAGCATGGGCCCCGGTGCATATACGCTGAGGATGCCATGTTGTTGCCTCTTCCCCTTTTCTCCCCCTCGCTGGCTCATCTGTTCTCTCCTCCCCTCCAGCTGATTGCAATAGGAGGGGGCGGGGCGGGGCTAAGCGCTGGCCCATCCCACCTCCTCCCATTGCTGGCTGTGGACAGCAATGGGAGGAGGCGAGACGGGGGCGGTACTTAGCTCTGCCCCCATCCTGCCCCCTCCCATTGCAAACAGCCAGAGGGGAGGAGAGAAGAGGGAGATAATTGCTAAACTCCCTCCCACCTCCCTTCTCTGGCCGCTGTCATTGGCTCCCATAGGAGCCCATGCAGCAGCTGACGTATTCCGGCGCAAAAGGTAGTTCCAGGACTATCTTTTGGGGCCAACTTAAAAACGCCCGGCGCTATATTGGCCGGCCGGGCGCTTTTATGTCACGGGAATATGGCCATGTGATCTGATGCATTGGAATCCAATGCATCAGATCACAGTCTGTATTGGCCGGCCGTGAAAACTGCGGCCGATATACGCTTGTGGAAAGAGGCCGTAAGCTGTGCTGGCAGGTTTTGTGCTGACAGCTGCTGACTAAACCGCTGACTCTAAAAAACGTGTCATGGGGTTTTTCTTGCGTCCTTTGGTCCTCCTGCCCGAATCCTCCAGCTTCTAAGTGCCTGTTGATGGTACAGGATCTCTACTGACGGCCACCTTCGGGCTTTCTTGGTATTTCTCGGTGGGACAGACCTGCACTTCTAAGCGTTATCATTGTCTTCTTCGGTTAATTGCCCTTTTCTGGCCATTATGATAGCGATGTGCTCCGTCCTGAAGAGCGAAGCTGCCCCATCCTGCCCCGGAGGGTGCAACGCCAGTTACATAGAATAAGAGGCTTGGAAAGTCATCTACAGAGTTGAGACTCCTGTAGGAATAGTTTGCATCCAGCGTCAAACCATAGCTTGCTTTCTGTGCTGCAGAGCAGCGCTCCGTGATGGGTTCCCTGAAAGAAAGTCAGACTATTATGCTTCAGGTTGTAATAATATGCTTGGTCCCCTTCGTTCCGCTTCTTGTTATTGGTGGACCTGAACTGCATTAATGTCAAATATAACAGCAAAAAGTAAGGCGTTCTAAACCTTTTATAGACGGCAGCTGTTCATTTCTGGGGGAGATCGGAAGACGCCTTCAGTGGGGGTCCGAGAGCACTGGTGTTCCCCAAATGAAGGAGATGCTGTGGTGAGTGGGTGCCTCATCCTGGCGCGGCATGCTCTCACCAATCACGTGCTGCTCCCCTTCCCCTCTCGCAGCACAAGTCTCAGTCATTGCAGCTGCATCTCCCTCCTACCATCTACTTACTGTTTTGCACTGCATGGAGTTTTCGATGGGTGAGGAGGTTTCTGGCGCCCCCCTGTGCCTCGTTTCTGGCATGGGTGGAGGAGGGGCCTGTTAGCTCTCTTTACCCCAGATCAGGATTAAGGAATGCCCCCTCCCGGTCCATCCAAGCATATCTGCCCCATTCCTAGATCTGGGAAGCGCTGTGTATATATGAACGCCGGTACTTTGGGGGGCTACATTTAATTACACACTCTGCAGTACGGCTCAGCTGAAAGTCAGTTGTCATGGAAACCAACTGCTTAGAACAATGTGAGCGCGGCGTCTTCTAGAAGAACATGGCAGATTATATTGGGTGATGGGTGTTATGTATGATGCAGACAGCCTGCAGATTGTATTCTGCTGCCTCCCCTCCAGCCCCTCCTCACGTCAGGGGTCGTCCGCAGTGACGGGCCGCCGGACCCCGAGTCCGAACATCATCCGGAGACCTGTGGTCAGGCCGGGACTCACTTCTGATGGCCGTAAATAAACGTGCCGACCGAGGAAGAGAAAGAAATGCATCATCAGTGATACAAGTTTTGCGCACTTTTCCCCGCCGCAGTCTCGTATTTCCGTATTTCTCGTTACACAATGGCGCTTTATTAGAGTAATTTTTGTTTAAAAAATAAATGTATCAACTTTTTAAAAACATTGATAGAAGATATAAATCTGTCAGCGCCGCGGTCAGCGCTCGTGTGTCGCTCCTACTGCACGGCGAACGCTGCAAAAACTAAACCCACCAACAATAGCGCCGCGGCATCTAAAAAAAACTATTCGACCCACTTAGAAGATTTTCACTTTGTTTCTGTAGATCTTACAAAGTGCAACAAGCCGGATGTCAGTGGAAGAAGGCGGGGCTAATAAAGCCAATGGGAAATAGGTCTGTGGCGCTGAAGGGGTTAATGACTCAACAGGCATCCAGGACCGCTTCAGTCCCGCCTCACCTTTCGGGGTCTAGGATTGGCCGCTGCTGGGGGGTAACAGATTTCTGGTTTCTATGATGGCGCCCCTCCCTGCGGCCGCTGCGCTCCTGGAGACCCCCGCAGGGCTCTGCTTGTACAGCCCAGGGTGCCGCAGCTCTGAGGCTCGTGTGCCCAGTGGGTGCTGCGCCGCCGCTGCCGCCATACTGGGGGAGTCGCAGAAATAGCAGCTCCATCATATGGTGTCATTGGAGCTGAGGCACCGCAGAGCCCGGCTGCTATTGATCAGTTCAATGACAAATTCAGCTCTGCTACATCTCATCTCTCTGCGGTTTCCATCTGAAGAAACCTTTAATCCGGCGTCTGATAATCCAGCACAGAGCGGCAGTATTGGGGCTCATGTCCGCGGCCGCGCTACCATCACATATTACGCTTGCGTTGCCCGGCTGCGTGATATGTTCCGTAAATTGTATCAGAGACACCAATGGCGCAGCCGTGACATCACTGAGGCGCGAGGCGTTGCGTGGCTCCTCCCACAAATGGCCGCCCGCATTCTCCGCTGTCGTCCTCTTCGATATTAAAACTGTTTTCTCATCAAACATCCTCTGCAGCTTTCTATCTGCTGCCGGCGGCTCGTCCCGCTCCCTAGCAACCAGCCCCATCTCCCTAGCAACCGCATCATTTGACACATTAGCCAGGGAAATATGAATTTCTCCTTAAATTGCGCCCCGGCGCGGCGGTCCTGGCCTCGTTCTCCGCTGTCACTGGAGGAAGCCTGGCAATGTCACAGCTCACACACTGCGCCGGCAGACGGATACCACGCAGATGTAGCAGAGCTGAGTTTGTAATTAAAATGCTTCATTCATGCGGTGCATTAATATTCAATGACAAACTCGGCTCTGCTGCATCTCTAAATGCGGGTTGGACTGCAGGTGAACTGCAGCTTTGCATCGCCTCATGGAGTCTTCAAGGTGCACGTACAGCTCTGCTACATCTGCGATAAAACTGCGGTCCCTCCCTTGCCAGGAGATAGCCAGACCGGAATATCGAGTTTAGTAAGGTGTAGCTGCGCTGTATAAAGGTGAGTATTACACACAAGTAGCAGAGCTGAGTTTGTTGCTTGGCACGGCACCAAGTCTTATCTGGGTTTCTTTAGGCCAGCAGGCGATCCTCCCCCCTTGGGCTGAGCGCCATGGAGCGCAGGTTCAGCTCTGCTATATCTACAGCCGATGACCTCTGCTGTACATAGGACGGGCAGGGCGGGGCCACACCCCTCACCTAGTCACCGACTACCTCACTGGGTCCATGAGATGATGTCACTGCGCAGCTGCCGTCCGACCAGCGGGCAGAGAAGTGGCGGCTCCAGGAGGCTCTAAGTTTGGGTCTGTATTTTGCGCACGTGGTCTCTGCCATTAAGAAGCTCGCAGCCACGCCGACCTCTTAACGCGGGACTCCTGTGCGAGCGCGATACGGCTTTACGTAAAAATCACGGTTAATAGGAAAAATGTAATAATGGCACCGCGTGAGACTCGCACGTACGTAGCGCCAATCCAGAATGTACCATGTGATGCGCTGCCATCCAGTCTGTATGCGGGTTCCGGACGTGACCCCGCGTACCTGCTTTCTCTGTACTCCAGATGACCGCGGGCGCTCACCACCAGTCGTGCGCAGTAGTTTTTCCCGCGCCGTCACAGGTGATGACGCTGTACCCGCAGCCTATCAGGAGGCGCTGCGGGGCGGACGGCGTCCGTTGACTTTAATGGAGGCCGCAGCAAAATAGACAATGCTGCCATTTTTTCTCCGCTCGCGGAATACGCAATTCATTTCCGCGTGAGGGAACGTGACTTTACATACCTTTCACAGCTGGGGGCGCTGTTTGCTGCGTTCGAAGTCCCGGGACTCTCTATCTTTCCGCGGACGGCGCTCTGAGGGGGGGGGGGGGGGTTGGCGTGATGAGCCGTGGTTTTTATTGGTATTATTTTGGGAGCGTACGGCTTTTCTTTTGTTTGGGAGGCGAAATGAACAAAAACGGTTATCTTATTTTATATATAGCGTTCGCCGTGCAGCAGATACATTCTGTGTATTGCGCAGGTCGCTACGAATGCGATGACACCAAATGTGGGTGGGGTTAAGCAGAGAGGAGAAAATGAAGAAAAAAAAAGTTTTTTTTATGTGTATGTTTAGATGTCTTGACCCTGTAGGGGGCGCTGTAATCACTCTGATAATACACTGCAGGACTCCTGTTACTGCACTGCATTATCAAATAGCAATCACCGCCCATGGCAACCCATCAGCCCCGGGCGATTACATGGCGGAGGGCCGATGACATCACAGTGCGAGCGCCCCCCCCCTTTACATGCAGCATGGAAGGGGTTAACAGTGTTCTGCCCGATCCCCGCTGTAGTTGGCGAGGATCGGCTGCTGAGCCCTCGCCATCCGTGGGACGTAAATGTGTGCAAGAACTTCACCTGGACGGACACTGACGCTCCGGGGCACGAAGGGTTAAAGGAAATTGGCTATTTCTGGTGTACGGATGGTAGTCACGGACCCGCCCATCTGTAAGAAGCCCCGCGGACACGGAGCTGACAAGCGTTCGTACTGCGATTCGACGCGTTGCAAGTAGAGCATGAAGAAACGGCGACATCATTTGCGCTTCGCGCTTCTTTTGCGTGTGACTGTAGATGTATAATTCCACCACACCAGCGCCCGCGGACCGCCCCTGCGCCCGCCGTGTGAGCGGCCCTCGCGGAGATGCCGCAGAGCTCCGCACGGTTTATTCGCGCGTCGCGGTTTTGTTGCAGTTCTTGCTGCGATTTTCCAAAACAGCTATAAAACCGTGACCTGAACAGACGCGTCCGTCCTCGCTGCACGCTCCATCCGCAGGTGGCATTCGCCATTAGGCTGTGACGGCACGACGACATCAGATGGCGGGAAAGTCACATGACCAAATTATTTAATGCCACTCATCCGTGATTTGTTGAAATGGGAATGTTTGAGGGCGCTTTCACACGGCGAGAAAACACCTGACTGTGCGGCCCGCGACGCCAGCGCGCAGCGTCCAGTGCCACCCAGCGCCCAGCACCCAGCGTGCAGCGTCCAGTGCCACCCAGCGTCCAGCGTCCAGCGCCACCCAGCGCGCAGCGTCCAGTGCCACCCAGCGTCCAGCGCCCAGCACCCAGCGTCCAGTGCCACCAGCGTCCACGGCCACCCAGCGTTCAGCGCCCAGCGCGTATCGTCCAGTGCCACCCAGCACCCAGCGTCCAGCGCCACCAGCGTCCACGGCCACCCAGCGTTCAGCGCCCAGCGCGTATCGTCCAGTGCCACCCAGCACCCAGCGTCCAGCGCCACCAGCGTCCACGGCCACCCAGCGTCCAGCGCCCAGCACCCAGCGTCCAGCGCCCAGCACCCAGCGTCCACGGCCACCCAGCGTCCAGCGCCACCCAGTGCCCAGTGCCACCAGCGCCCAGTGCCACCCAGTGCCCAGCACCCAGTACAACCAGCGCCACCCAGTGCCCAGCACCCAGCGCCCAGTGCCACCAGCACCCAGCGCCACCCACCGCCCAGTGCCACCAGTGCCACCAGCACCCAGCGCCACCAGCGTCCAGCGCCACCCAGCGCCCAGTGCCACCAGCACCCAGCGCCACCCAGCGCCCAGCGCCACCCAGCGCCACCAGCGTCCAGCGCCACCCAGCGCCCAGTGCCACCAGCGCCCAGCGTCCAAGCGCGTCCTTCCCGTCTGCCATGTTTTCACTCATTAGTTGTTAATTTAGAACTCCGAGGACTTTCACAATAAAAATCGTGCGACTCCATCGCGGCCGCGAGGCGGATCGTCCGCAAGAAGAAGCTGCGCTGCCGCTCAGAGATCACGGGAACAAAGCTGCGACATCGCGCCGCCGCGGGGCCAAACCATGGAGGAGCGCCGCCGCATCGCCGGAGATTTGGGGGTAAAACCGCAGACAGAAAATCGCTGCGAGTCGCTCCGTCACCGCCGCATCCCCGGGGCTGGCCATGGAGGCGGCGCCGCTGTAAGGGGCGGGCCTAAGATAGCCGTGGAGGCGGTGCCAGTGTAAAGGGCAGGGCTTCAGGTTGTTCCAGTCGCCATGGAGGCGGAGTCAGTGTAAGGGGCGGGGCTGCCACGCAGGCCGCAGCTCCGGGCTGTTAATGCAGTGTAGGTGGGGCCAGAATAAGGGGCGGGGGCTTCTGGATGTTATAGTCGCCAAGGAGGCGGTATCAGTATAAGGGGCGTGGCTATTAGACAGGTAGCGGCTCTGGTTGCCATGGAGGCAGCTGGGGTATAAGGTGCGGAGGGGCGGGGCCGGCAGACAGGTGCGGCGGTGGCGGCGGAGGATGGAGTCGGTGTTCTTGCTGCTGCTGGGCGGCCTCCTCCTGCCGCTGGCCGCGGGGCTCCTGGGCGGGCGGCTCCTGCTGCTCCTCCTGCCTCTCGCCTGCTGGGGCTGGTGGGCGCTGAACCGGCCGCTGGAGTTGCTGCGGGGCCCCGACGAGGTGGGCTACATCCAGGAGCGGGGCCGCAGCCGGGCGCAGACCGCCAACATGGTGCGCAGGAGGCGGCGGACTGGCGAGCTGCCCCCGGTCTACCCCAACGGCTGGTACCACGTGCTGGACTCGGCGCTGCTGCGGCCAGGGGCGCTGCGGAACGTCAGCCTGTGCGGTAAGGCGGACTACAAGTCCCAGCGGGGGGCGGGGCCCCGGGGTCACGTGGAGTGAAGTTCGTTATGGGTTGCGAGGCTCCGCGGTGTGTATGACAGACTGAACCCCCGGAGAGTGCGGCCACCCTGGAGAACCGGTCCCCCTGTAGGGGGCGGCGGGGCCGGAGAGACGGAGCAATCCCCTGGAGGGGCGCCGGGGGCTCTAATGGACCTTGTAGCGACTAGTCATCTGTAAGATCTCTGCTGCTTGTCATGTAACCTCTTAGTGACCGGTCTGTAGTGTCCCCGAGGGAGCGGAACCCACTGACAGTCCGGGGGACATATAATGTGTTGGAGATGTTACTGGCCGCACTCTGGGGACATATAATGTGTTGGAGATGTTACTGGCTGCACTCTGGGGGACATATAATGTGTTGGAGATGTTACTGGCCGCACTCTGGGGGACATATAATGTGTTGGAGATGTTACTGGCTGCACTCTGGGGGACATATAATGTGTTGGAGATGTTACTGGCCGCACTCTGGGGGACATATAATGTGTTGGAGATGTTACTGGCTGCACTCTGGGGGACATATAATGTGTTGGAGATGTTAGTGGCCGCACTCTGGGGGACATATAATGTGTTGGAGATGTTAGTGGCCGCACTCTGGGGGACATATAATGTGTTGGAGATGTTACTGGCTGCACTCTGGGGGACATATAATGTGTTGGAGATGTTACTGGCCGCACTCTGGGGGACATATAATGTGTTGGAGATGTTACTGGCTGCACTCTGGGGGACATATAATGGGTTGGAGATGTTACTGGCCGCACTCTGGGGACATATAATGTGTTGGAGATGTTACTGGTTGCACTCTGGGGGACATATAATGTGTTGGAGATGTTACTGGCCGCACTCTGGGGGACATATAATGTGTTTGAGGTGTCACTGGCCGCACTCTGGGGGACACATAATGTGTTGGAGATGTTACTGGCTGCACTCTTGGGGACATATAATGTGTTGGAGATGTTACTGGACGCACTCTGGGGGACATATAATGTGTTGCAGATGTTACTGGCTGCACTCTGGGGGACATATAATGTGTTGCAGATGTTACTGGCTGCAATCTGGGGGACATATAATGTGTTGGAGATGTTACTGGCCGCACTCTGGAGGATATATAATGTGTTGGAGATGTTACTGGCCGCACTCTGGGGGACATATAATGTGTTGGAGATGTTACTGGCCGCACTCTGGAGGATATATAATGTGTTGGAGATGTTACTGGCCGCACTCTGGAGGATATATAATGTGTTGGAGATGTTACTGGCCGCACTCTGGGGGACATATAATGTGTTGGAGATGTTACTGGCCGCACTCTGGGGGACATATAATGTGTTGGAGATGTTACTGGCCGCACTCTGGGGGACATATAATGTGTTGCAGATGTTACTGGCCGCACTCTGGGGGACATATAATGTGTTGCAGATGTTACTGGCCGCACTCTGGGGGACATATAATGTGTTGCAGATGTTACTGGCCGCACTCTGGGGGACATATAATGTGTTGCAGATGTTACTGGCCGCACTCTGGGGGACATATAATGTGTTGCAGATGTTACTGGCCGCACTCTGGGGGACATATAATGTGTTGCAGATGTTACTGGCCGCACTCTGGGGGACATATAATGTGTTGCAGATGTTACTGGCCGCACTCTGGGGGACATATAATGTGTTGCAGATGTTACTGGCCGCACTCTGGGGGACATATAATGTGTTGCAGATGTTACTGGCCGCACTCTGGGGGACACATAATGTGTTGGAGGTGTCACTGGCCGCACTCTGGGGGACATATAATGTGTTGGAGAGGTTACTGGCCGCACTCTGGGGGACATATAATGTGTTGGAGAGGTTACTGGACGCACTCTGGGGGACATATAATGTGTTGGAGAGGTTACTGGCCGCACTCTGGGGGACATATAATGTGTTGGAGAGGTTACTGGCCGCACTCTGGGGGACACATAATGTGTTGGAGATGTTACTGGCCGCACTCTGGGGGACATATAATGTGTTGGAGATGTTACTGGCCGCACTCTGGGGGACATATAATGTGTTGGAGATGTTACTGGCCGCACTCTGGGGGACATATAATGTGTTGGAGATGTTACTGGCCGCACTCTGGGGACATATAATGTGTTGGAGATGTTACTGGCCGCACTCTGGGGGACATATAATGTGTTGGAGATGTTACTGGCCGCACTCTGGGGGACATATAATGTGTTGGAGATGTTACTGGCTGCACTCTGGGGGACATATAATGTGTTGGAGATGTTACTGGCCGCACTCTGGGGGACATATAATGTGTTGGAGATGTTACTGGCTGCACTCTGGGGGACATATAATGTGTTGGAGATGTTACTGGCCGCACTCTGGGGGACATATAATGTGTTGGAGATGTTACTGGCCGCACTCTGGGGGACATATAATGTGTTGGAGATGTTACTGGCCGCACTCTGGGGGACATATAATGTGTTGGAGATGTTAGTGGCCGCACTCTGGGGGACATATAATGTGTTGGAGATGTTACTGGCTGCACTCTGGGGGACATATAATGTGTTGGAGATGTTACTGGCTGCACTCTGGGGGACATATAATGTGTTGGAGATGTTACTGGCCGCACTCTGGGGGACATATAATGTGTTGGAGATGTTACTGGCTGCACTCTGGGGGACATATAATGGGTTGGAGATGTTACTGGCCGCACTCTGGGGACATATAATGTGTTGGAGATGTTACTGGTTGCACTCTGGGGGACATATAATGTGTTGGAGGTGTTACTGGCCGCACTCTGGGGGACATATAATGTGTTTGAGGTGTCACTGGCCGCACTCTGGGGGACACATAATGTGTTGGAGATGTTACTGGCTGCACTCTTGGGGACATATAATGTGTTGGAGATGTTACTGGCTGCACTCTTGGGGACATATAATGTGTTGGAGATGTTATTGGCTGCACTCTGGGGGACATATAATGTGTTGCAGATGTTACTGGCTGCACTCTGGGGGACATATAATGTGTTGCAGATGTTACTGGCTGCAATCTGGGGGACATATAATGTGTTGGAGATGTTACTGGCCGCACTCTGGAGGATATATAATGTGTTGGAGATGTTACTGGCCGCACTCTGGGGGACATATAATGTGTTGGAGATGTTACTGGCCGCACTCTGGAGGATATATAATGTGTTGGAGATGTTACTGGCCGCACTCTGGAGGATATATAATGTGTTGGAGATGTTACTGGCCGCACTCTGGGGGACATATAATGTGTTGGAGATGTTACTGGCCGCACTCTGGGGGACATATAATGTGTTGGAGATGTTACTGGCCGCACTCTGGGGGACATATAATGTGTTGCAGATGTTACTGGCCGCACTCTGGGGGACATATAATGTGTTGCAGATGTTACTGGCCGCACTCTGGGGGACATATAATGTGTTGCAGATGTTACTGGCCGCACTCTGGGGGACATATAATGTGTTGCAGATGTTACTGGCCGCACTCTGGGGGACATATAATGTGTTGCAGATGTTACTGGCCGCACTCTGGGGGACATATAATGTGTTGCAGATGTTACTGGCCGCACTCTGGGGGACATATAATGTGTTGCAGATGTTACTGGCCGCACTCTGGGGGACATATAATGTGTTGGAGGTGTCACTGGCCGCACTCTGGGGGACATATAATGTGTTGGAGAGGTTACTGGCCGCACTCTGGGGGACATATAATGTGTTGGAGAGGTTACTGGACGCACTCTGGGGGACATATAATGTGTTGGAGAGGTTACTGGACGCACTCTGGGGGACATATAATGTGTTGGAGAGGTTACTGGCCGCACTCTGGGGGACACATAATGTGTTGGAGATGTTACTGGCCGCACTCTGGGGGACATATAATGTGTTGGAGATGTTACTGGCCGCACTCTGGGGGACATATAATGTGTTGGAGATGTTACTGGCCGCACTCTGGGGGACATATCATGGGTTGGAGATGTTACTGGCCGCACTCTGGGGGACACATAATGTGTTGGAGATGTTACTGGCCGCACTCTGGGGGACATATCATGGGTTGGAGATGTTACTGGCCGCACTCTGGGGGACATATAATGGGTTGTAGATGTTACTGGCTGCACTCTGGGGGACATATAATGTGTTGGAGATGTTACTGGCCGCACTCTGGGGGACATATAATGTGTTGGAGATGTTACTGGCTGCACTCTGGGGGACATATCATGGGTTGGAGATGTTACTGGCTGCACTCTGGGGGACATATAATGGGTTGGAGATGTTACTGGCCGCACTCTGGGGGACATATAATGGGTTGGAGATGTTACTGGCCGCACTCTGGGGGACATATAATGTGTTGGAGATGTTACTGGCCGCACTCTGGGGGACATATAATGTGTTGGAGATGTTACTGGCCGCACTCTGGGGGACACATAATGTGTTGGAGATGTTACTGGCCGCACTCTGGGGGACACATAATGTGTTGGAGATGTTACTGGCCGCACTCTGGGGGACACATAATGTGTTGGAGAGGTTACTGGCCGCACTCTGGGGGACACAATGTGTTATAGAGGTTACGGGCCGCACTCTGGGGGACATATAATGGGTTGTATATCGTTTTTTTTGGGGGGGGGGGGGGGGGCTGGATAAAATGTCCCTAACTTCTGCCCTGTTTGTTTTGTATTTACAACGTTCCCCGTTCGTTAATAATAATCGGATAGCTTTCTTATCTGATCGGCGCGATGCCTGAGATAACGAGTTTATAGATGTGTAATGACTTCTCCTCCAGGCAGCGGCGCTCTGGTCATGCGACTTCTGGATTAGTTTTTGGGAGGTAAAGAGAATAAAAATACCAATTCTGACACGTTTGCGGCGCTCGCCGCCTGATGCATTTTTGTCGCCCGGGTTACGAACTAAAACAATTCTGGGTTTTTATTTATTTTTATCCAGTTCAAAACAGGTTTAACTCGATGATGATTGTTTGTTTGTTCTTGTTTTGTTTCTTTAATCTAGTTCCTGAATGGGACTTGTTCATGCTCGGACAATACACTGCATTACTTCTGTACTGCACTCTACTAAGCCTGTAACAGCAGCCTTGAAGACTCTCCCGGAGGCGGGGCCTAATAGGAGGAGTTACATGGCAGACATGGAGGCCTTTAACAGGCTTGCAGCTGCCATGGCAACCCATTGTTACCTTATGATCGCCGCGTGGCTGCAGAAGGGTGAAGGCACCCCCCCCCCCCCCCCCCCCATCTGCTCACATGCTGCAGTTGGTATGAGTTGTGGTATCTAAGGGGTTAAGTAGGATCCTGGCTGCCAGTCAGCGAAGCAGGTATAAAGTCCGTTAGTGAGGTCAATAAACGGTGTATTATGATCACCAAGGGGGTAAACCCCTCCAGCGGATACAGGAGCTCTGATACATTGTATCTATATCAGATGTCGGGAGGTTTTCATCCTCTTCACTGACTGTAAGCAGAGATCTTGACAATAAGGAATTGATACACAAAGTTCTGCAGCTTCTTAATCCTTTTCATTATGTAAATATTTAGAGTCTTTCAGCCAATGTGGCGGCGTCCGGTGCTGTATCGGGGATTGGTGGGGACTCCGGAGAGCGCCCCCTGTCCTTAAGGACCTGCTTGGTGCCGTATTGGGGATTGGTGGGGACTCCAAAGCGCCCCCTGTCCTTGAGGACCTGTTTGGCGCCGGGATTGGGTCACATCCTGTCGACACACGAGACTCCAAAAACCGAACAGGAATCTCCATCATGAAAGATGGTGCCATCTAGGGTCCATGGAAGATCCTGCCGATGCTTGTAAGGCTCTTGTTTACATGCAGCTGGTCTGTTTTCTGCATACAGTTCCTTTGTTCTGCCATGGGGCTGCAAGGTGGATACAATGTAATCAGCGCTCCCTGGGGAGAACACTGCATGCGGTCCCTGCTGTCAGCTCTCCAGCTGAATGATGGGCTTTATGCTCTCCTAAAAATCATCGTTTACACACATGACTCAACCAGTCTACCACTGAGTTCCAGACTCCACCTACTAATTAGTATAACAATCCGGTAGCCATTAGACTGAGCCCCATCCGATCAGTATGAGACAGTTGAAGGGTTCGGTGTACGTCTCTCAGCACAGATGCATCTCACCGTTACGTTCTCTTGTACAGGTTGTTCCGATGCACAAACTAGTCCAGGCTGAAGTGCAGGCTCCACTTATGACCCGCATACATGAGACGAGAGTTCTCGCTATTCTAGCAGTCCGGACACAAAGGGTTAAAGTTCTGCAACGTAAGGAAACTCCGGGAAAGTCGGGGCATTCCTTGTGGAAACTGTCTGTCCAACAGGGCCACAATACACTAATATGTCGGGTCACGATTTAATGCAGCCGGGAGCAGCGCAGCCTGTACACGTCAAACTGAAGAGGCCTCCAACCTCTAACGGGTAGATAATGGAAGGAAGCGATGGGTCCGCAGTGCGCTCCTCGTCTGTCCGTCCGCTGATCCGGCAAGTGAGGTAGAAGCAGCAGACTAGACCTTCCTCAAAACAGAACCAAAGCACGTGGAAAATTCTCGAGTCTTGGGCTGCCTGTCCGCGGTCACTTTTGCGTTGTTCCCTGCGGCGATGATCCGGCCGTGGGGAATGCAGTGCAAGCTTGCCATGGCATTGGTATGGAAAGCGCAGTCCCTCTGTCCGCGAGCGGAGAATCATAGCATGCTGCGAATTGCCGCGATTCTCCATGGTGAGCCTATCTGTCAGCTGGCTCCTGCTCCCCGGTGGCGGCTCCCATGACTGAGATCCATAGCCGGATACTGCAACGCCCGTGGACAGGCAGCCTTACTGCATTGTATGGTGGCGGAGCTGCAATACCAGACACAACCCATGATCAAGGGTGACGCTGTGCTTTAAAAAAAAGCAGCCATGTTTTTGTAAGCCTGGGCAATGCCTTTTAATGGAAGCTACAAGTATGGTGGCCAGCAAAGCCCTGTGGTTGAATACTGTGTGTTAGCCCGGCCCGAGGGTGTGGAGTGACACACCGGACCCCAATGTCCACTAGACAGGAGTGTATCTGGTGCTGGTACTGCTGGTACTGCTAAAGAAACTGATCCTTGACCCAACCGACGCCACCAACTACCGACCCGTCTCAAACCTCCCCTTCATCTCCAAATCACTAGAACGCCTGGTCTACTCCCGTCTCACACGCTTTCTTTCTGATATCTCTCTCCCCGACCTCCTTGTCTTTCCACCTTCCAGCAGACCTCCTTCAACATCTCCATTCCAGTGTCTGGCACCATCATAACCCCCAGACGGCATGCCCGATGCCTTGGGGGTCACACTGGACTCTGACCTCTCCTTTGCCCCCCATATCCAATCTCTGGCCCAAACATGCCACATGCACCTCAGAAATATTGCTAAAATGCGTCCGTTCCTCACCATGGACACGCTAAAGACCCTCTCCACTCCAAACCATACTAAACGCAGCAGCTAGGCTCATTTTTCTATCCAGCTGTTACTCAGACCCCTCCACTCTATGCCAGTCGCTGCATTGGCTGCCCATCTACTGCAGAATAAAATTTAAACTGCTCACCCACAAAGCTCTGCATGGCACAGCGCCACTATACATTACCTCCCTCCTGTCTGTACACCACCGTACATCGCCTCCCTCCTGTCCGTACACCACCATACATCGCCTCCCTCCTGTCAGTACACCACCATACATCGCCTCCCTCCTGTCAGTACACCACCATACATCGCCTCCCTCCTGTCAGTACACCACCATACATCGCCTCCCTCCTGTCAGTACACCACCATACATCGCCTCCCTCCTGTCAGTACACCACCATACATCGCCTCCCTACTGTCAGTACACCACCATACATCGCCTCCCTACTGTCAGTACACCACCATACATCGCCTCCCTCCTGTCAGTACACCACCATACATCGCCTCCCTACTGTCAGTACACCACCATACATCGCCTCCCTCCTGTCAGTACACCACCCAGCCCGCTCACTCCGATCGGCTAACACCCTCAGACTAAACACCCCTGTAATACGAACCTCTCATGCTCGCCTACAGGACTTCACCAGAGCAGCACCCATCCTCTGGAACGCTCTACCCCAAGGCATCCGGACAATCCCTTCAGACGCGCCTCTTCAAAGTAGCATACCAAACCTGCTGACCTAGTCCCCTCCCATCCCCACAATACGCCCCCTGCCCCTCCCTATGGCTCTTTTGCCTATCATGTACACTTCCTGCCCCCCATGTCCTGTACTGCCCCCCACCCCGTTTGTGCCCTAAATATGGTGTATGTTATTGCTGCCCGCGCCGGTACCTTCTGTATCACCCCAACCCTCTGTTTCCAAACAATTGGATACCACATGTAACCTTTGTAATTTCGGTATAGTTTGCGTTCCCCGTGTGCCTCCAGCGCTGCGGAATAAGTTGGCGCTATACAAATAAAGATTATCCGGTTGGCTCGCAGCTCCTAGACTTGTGAAGCTCCTACATGGCCGCCCCTTCGTCAGGCTAGATGCCCATTGGTATTTTGGAGGGTATTGAGGACTTGGGATGTATCTTCTGTTCCTACTGATGATCCTACCTGTGGGGTGCCTGATTAGGACCAGCGCCCTCCTCCATGTGGACGTGTCTGGTATTGCAGTTCGGCTCCGATTGCTTGAATATCAGATTTTTTCTGCTATGACAAACCTCTGACTCCTCGTCTGCTGCACAGCGGTGGTGGCACCCATGTCCCTCACCCAGGACCAGCGGCAGGGTCTGGCAGGGACCTCGGGTGTCTGAAGGGTAGACGTTGCCTGCTTGATGACAGTTTCCAGGTAGGAACAGGATTGAGGTGATTTCAGCCGGGAGGTTGCTGAACTCCTCGCTCCTTCGGTTCTCTGTGGCCTACCTGGCTGACGTCTCTGATATCCCATCAATGTCCTTGTATGAAGGTGTCAGGACACGGGCACAGTACACGGAGGGGCCCGGCAGCTCTGACCGCCTCCGCACGTTGCGTGTCGCATGGCCTTTGGGGATCCGTAATGAGCTGCCGGATTCTGGGAGTCTTCAGGATTCACCTTGTAGATTTCTCGCCTGCGAGACACGATCGCCGCACGTAGAGCAGACTGCTGTTACACTCGTGTAAAGGGCTCCGGTCGCCAGACGTATGCCCCAACATGGCCCCCTGAACAACCCCATGAACCTCCTATTGGGGGCCCCTCAAAGCCTCATGAGCCCTAGAAAGCCCTGGCAAGGAAGCGCTATGAATGGGCTAATCTGATTGGCTGCAGTTACCTGAATGTGTGGAAATGAATGCCCCTCCAGCGGTCGGGGGGAGGGGTTGTGATGGCCCGGCGATCACTGGTTGGTTGACTTCATGGTTCTCATCCTGCAGGTGAACAGCTGGCGGTCTACCGGACGCTGGATGGCAGAGTGTTCGCGGTAGATGCCTACTGCCCTCACCTGGGTGCAAATCTTGCCGTGGGAGGTAGAGTGGTTGGCGACTGCATCGAGTGTCCCTTCCATGGCTGGCGGTTCTGCGGAGAGGATGGCAGGTGTACCAGGATACCCTACGCTGAAAAAGGTAGGCAAGCTGCTACTGGGGTGCCTGGAAGTAGTTATACCTTTATGGGGGTCACCCAGGCAGAAAGTGAGGCGCTGGTTAACCCCTTAATGACACCGCCTGTTCTGGTCATAGGGACATGATGTTTTTTGGGGATTTCCGTCTCCACCATCTTTGTCGTCACGGCCGGTCGAGGGGTTTTTGCACTGTGACTCGCGGTAGCTTTATAGGTACCATTTCTGGGTCCATACAGGTTTTTTGATCACTTTTATTGCATTTTTGAGGCAAAGTGAGCAAAGAAGCATTTTGTGTGTTAAATTTGTTAAGAATGCGACGGTGCCAAATGTGTTTTTTTTTTTTTCTTTTTTTTTCTTATCTTATTAAAGAGGGGAGCAGGCGCAAAGTTTTTTTCTTTTTCCCGTACTGCAGCGGGCGGCTCGTGCTGCGGATGGTGTGGGCTCAGCGTCTGCGCCGTGCCATCCATGGGGGGTTAAAGTGGCACGCATCCAGCCCGCAGAGCACACAATATGGCGGTTATGAGAGAAGTAACCGCAAGGTTATGGCTGCAGAGACTCCCGGAGGTTCGCTGCTGACTCTCCTTCTACTTGTAGTCCCTGAATTTGCGAAGACGCGGACCTGGCCATGTTGCGACATTAACAAGATGGTGTTCATCTGGTATCACTGCGACCGGACAGAGCCGACGTGGAGGATCCCGGAGCAGGAGGAGATCACCGCTGAGCAATGGATCTACAGGGGCCGCACGGAGCATTACGTCAGCGCTCACATAGAGGTGAGGAGGCGCCGCGCCATCGCTGCTCTTGCATGAAGGAGAATGCAGGCGCGCCGGTCCGGGAATGTCACCCAACGCCTGTGAATGTGGAGAATGTAAACATAGACTTATGTGAATAAGAGCGCCGGGCGTCTCACCTGCGTGCCACTTCACCTAAATGGTGGTTTGTGTTTTTAACCCCTTAATGCTCCATGACACACAGATACATCATGGCGGTTCGGGGTTTATATGGAGGGGGATCCGTGTGGAAAATGTGCCCCATTTCCACTACATGTGAATGTTCCCTTGCCAGACCCCGTCCCCCTAACAGTAGGAGGCGTGGCCTCATGCAGTCATTAACTAGACTGTAGAGTAGAAATTTGCATACATCAGAGCAGCCAAGTGCAGCTCCTTGCGGTGCGGGTCTGCAGCAGAGAGGTGGCTGACGAAGGGGATCACGACCCTTAGTTATTACTTTCATATAGTTTTGGTCTGTCCATGTGATGGCGGCTCTGGGCAGCTGCAGGTACTGGCAGGTCCCAGTGGAATCGTTTTACAAGGTTTCTTGATGTACGTATTGTGATTGCAGGAGATCCCGGAGAACGCGGCAGACATCGCTCACCTCGCCGTCCTGCATGAGCCGAGCATACTGAGCGGCGGGGACATCTGCTACACAAAGTCGCGCATCTGGGACTTCTTCACACACACTTGGAAGGTGAGAATGTTGCTGGCATCGGAGATGGTGCTAGGCATCAGGAGGCTGCTTGAGGGTCGAGATCGAGAAGGTGTCCGATACTTGGGAAGTTCGGGTGGGGGGTGACGAGCGTCCACAGACTGAGAACTGCTGGAATGGTAAGAGGCCCCATGACAGTTCTCCTTGCCATCTGCTGACATTGACTGGGATTATGATCCAGTGGAGGCGGTCACAATACGATCGAGTTGGGATGCAGCGTTATGTGCTGGTGGGAATTGGGACTAGTGGTCCAGGAAGTGTTGTCGTAGGGCAGAGGCCTTGCAGGTGGACAGGTTGTAGCAGGAACAAGCGCCGTACGGGTGGGTTATCCTCTCAACTGCCATGTCTCCTGCTTTCAGGTCCAGTGGGAACCAGAAGCTGCGCCCAACAAGCACTGCTCGCAGATGTCCGTGCAGCATGCCTCTCTGATCTTCGGGAAGCACTTTTCCCTACTGGACGTGGATGTTGTCGCCCGCCAGGTAAGAGCTGCAGGCGATCCTGCCTGACCGTGTCTTATCGCTCTTAGTACGCACTAGAGTTGCATTTCATCGATTTGTGTAATATTCTGAGATCCACTTTCTGGGAGTTGTGCCTTGCTGCAGGCCGCTAGTTGTACATGGATCCCATCTCGGTTATTGGCTTGGTGTCTGGTGGTTTTACAGGTTACAGGATCCCTCCGTGTGACACTGAATCCCACTGCTGCTGAACTGTTGGCTATATAGTCGGCCATGTTTCTGAAGCCACATCTGAGAGACCTAAAGGGGCACTAACTTTTCCGAGCACTTCTGCTCCTCTACTAGCTGGTTAGTCTCAAACATGTGGACATGGAAGGCACCACTCTCATAATAGTCCAATTGGTAATTGACCCGCTTCTTTATTAAATGATTAAAGTCAATAGAACGTGTTTTGGGGACACGGCCCCTTCAGAAACTGCTGTAAAGAGTGCCAAGTATACAAAATGGACAATGGATCGGGTAGGACAAAGGGAAGTTTTCCACTTCCACATTTGTTACGGTATTGCAGTCTAATTGTCTCGCTCCGTTCTATACGGTTTGGCGTCAGTGGACAGGCGGCACCTTATCCGACCTCCCAGAAGGAAGGTTAATTTTTCTGTATAATAGCGGGTTTACTAACCATTTGGACAGATGGTCTCCAAATGCTAGAATTGTCCTGGGAAAGCAGATCCTGCCTCCCTGCTGATTAGACCAGTGACAGAGCAATGCAGCATGGGGAGTAAGGGCAAGGAAGTCAGGACAGTGAACTACTGGCAGAATGTTGGCTTGCTCCACGCCCCTCCCTAAAGGGGAGCAAAAAGCAGAAAAATGGGGAAGATCACCTGAAAATCACAACTTACAGGCATGACCCATAGTGCCACCTTTTGGCCTTCCTACCTCTTGCTTATAGCCTTCTCTTTCCTCACAGGTGGGTCCCGGTATTGTGTTCTTGCACTTCTCGCATGCCTTCCTGGGTAGAGGGATCATCCTGCACTGTGTGACGCCAGTGGAGCCGCTGCTGCAGAGAGTTTCCCACAGTATCTACTACCAGAAGAACATCCCCGCCTTCATCCCAAAGTTCATTCTGAGGGCCGAGTGCATCCAAGTAGGTGACCCGGGGTGTAAGGGGGGACTCGTGTCTTCTACTGGACAGTATTGGTGAAGATGCCCCCAGCTCTGCCCCCTTGTGGTGCAGGTGAGCTGTAGGGTCTGCATTGACCACCTCACTAGCACAGTTGTCTCTTTCAGTTTGAGCGGGACGTGATGGTCTGGAACAACAAGAAGTACATCTCCAAGCCGCTCCTGGTGAAGGAGGACTCCGCCATCCAGAGACATCGCCGTTGGTACTCCCAGTTCTACAGCGCCAACAGCCCCCGACTGACCTTCCAAGAGGACGGCCTGAGTTGGTGAAGAGGCAGCGAGGGGACCGGTATTGGTTCTTCTCGGAGCCTGAAGTTGGACATTTTCCTTTTTGTACACCAAAGATCTCGTATTAACGCAAAAAACCAAAGGATAGCGAAGAATGGCATATTGATTCAACATGAGCTGAGACTTCTGCAGTCTTGACACCACCACTAGGTGGAGCCCCGGAGCCTCACGACTGACTGGTGATAAATGAGCGCGGTATGGCAGTTCTTGGCTGAATTTGGTGCCATTAAAATCAACATTTAAAGAGAAACCAAGAGGGAGGAGCTTCATGTGCAGGATCGGCAGAACAGAGAATGCTATGCAACTGTAAGGCGCTCACCAAACTGCGGCGGCGCCCTAGCAGATTTTGATGCCGCTCCGGAAGCTACCTGATAGTAATGTCCTTGGCCGCTGAAAACCATCTGTGCAAGCGGCGTGTCCATCAAACGGGATATAGAAAGGATTACTTGCCTACGCAGGATGGCGCTCCACTGGTACGTGATCCTTCCGCAGGTAAGTGGTCACAGTCACTACCCGCAGGGCATCGACAGAGGCGGGAAAACATGCAGGGCAGAATCTTGAAAAGTGTAAATAAGACAGTCCGCTTTACTGCCGCTGAACCCAGTTGAAGCGCTGCACTGCTATTTCACTTCCTGCCAAGGACAGGATGTCAGGAAGTGGAGGGGCGGCACTCCCATTCATTGCAACAGGAAGCCGCTGCTCCCACTTCCTGTTGTCCACTGACATTCGGCCCGCTGCACTGGACAGCGATCAGCTGATGGGCAGGGGGGCCCTGAGCGGCGGACCCCCATCCAGCAACTACTGATGGCTGATTCAGAAGATAAGTCATCAGTCGAAAAGAGCCCAGAATACTCCTTTAGGTCAGTATATAGTGTCTTGACCACAAGATGGCGTAGTCACATCTTAAGCCGGTTATTTCCTGCTCTTGGGGTAGAAGAAATCCGAGATATTATTTTTTTCGTCATCTTTTGATTGAAGCTGTTTTAAGTCTCTCCCATCTTCCTCCTCGTATTCTTCATTCCGGAGGAGTCTTATCGGAGCTCGTCTTGATATACTGCATATACAGCTATAACCAAGTCCTTCTGGCTTTAGGGTCTTCACTGAAGTCCTTCTTTAAGTTGACCCTCCAGGTGGAGCTCAGAACAAGGGAGTCGGTGACTGCTGCGAACGACCATCTGATACTTTCCTCAGCTCTCGCTCAATTAGGATAGGGCTGAGCCTATAGTGGTGTCTATGTAGTAGTCTGGGCCACGCCCCTTCATTGGTTCAGCCTGTAGAGGAAGCAGATGGGCTGAACCAATGATGTCCTAATCAGGCTGAGCTAAAAAGCAGCCAGCTATTGGATCATCCCCAGCAGTCAGTGATTCGCCCGTTCTGGGCTCCTGATTGGAGGGAAATACAAATAGTGCTTAGTTACCCCATCTCGTGGTCAAAAGGAATACTAAATTGATTTAAAGGGGTACTCTGGTGAAGAGTGCGCCACCGCCGGAGTGGGTACTAAGGACCTCTAGTGGCCGCTCCTGGCAATACTGTTGTGTGGAGTATTAGGACCCCCGGATATATGAGCAGCCGTCTGGCGTCCAGTATGAGGATTACAAGGAAGACTTGCCGCCCTTTAAGTTTGAGCCTCTGAGGCTTCTGTCGTCCTGGAAAGAAGACTGGAGGGTTTTTTCTGGATGCTTTAAGACCTTTAAAATTTTACACTAAAGTCACACGAGGTGATAAATCGCTGATGTTTTATTTACACTTTTTGAAATTCTGACCTTTGACCTGGATGTTTCCCCGCCTCTGTAGGTGCCCTGCGGGTAGTGACTGTATGTGATCACATACTGGTGGAGCGCCAGCCTGCATAGGTAAATCCAGGGTCCCGCGGGCCCCCCGACAGCTCATGTTCTCAGGATTGCGCAGGTAATGTAATTGTCGGTCTTCAGACGTCGCCATCAGTGCTCTATCTATTGGATATCCTGAAAACATGACCTGTTGGGGTCCCAGAGCACCAGGGTTGTGCACCCCTCAAATCATGCTTCCTACATCCACTGATCTGGTGTGACGGGCGGCGCCGCTTATCAGCAGTAGGTTAGGCTGATCTGGAAGTCCTTCGTCCCTGTAGGGTGCCTCGTCTGACGGAAACGGACAACGTCTTCCCTTTTTTTTTAACTCTCACCGTAATGTGCCAAAAGGCCCTTGCTGCTTTGGGTGCCCCCCCCCCCCACCAGTGACCTAAAGATCTTGCGAGGCAACTTGTACATCATGTTGTCGTGGCTGAACTGAAGCATGCTGGGTAACTGCATTACCAAGAAAGACAGCTTGCTTCAGACTAGAACATCTGTGCCATGTAATGTGGTGCCAGGAGACCCCGCCCCCGAGGAACTGCACTGATGTTATAGATGAGCCCAGCCATGCCGCATCGGACACCACGCCTCTCCCACTGGACCCTCCAGATTGCCAATGGTGAATTTTGGATAATGAGCCTTTTTTTACCGCTGCAGCCACGTTTAGGGCGTCGCTGCCAATAGTGTTGGTTTTTCTCCCGATATCGCAGACTTTTGGGTTTGCCCGTGTGGTTTTAAATGTGTTGTTTTTTTCTGCATAACATCAGATTTCCCGCTGTACGCTGCAGCCCTGTCCGTTTTTTTTTGGTAGGAGAGGAAGGAGTTTGGGCCACATTAACCCCTTTGTGACTGCAGCCAGTGAATGTGCATTGTTGCTGCCTGGACACTCTGCAGCAGTGATGTACATTTATGTTGTGGACCCTGCCAGCGATTGAGGGTGCAGCGGGTAAACAGCCCAGAACGGGCTGTTACTAATGGCTTGTTGGGGTCCCAACAGCCAATCGCAGCGCAGGCAGGAGCCCCTGGATGTGCGATTGGAGAGCAGCCCCCGTTAACCCCTTCCGCTGGTCACGTGACTCTCCGCTCGTACCTGTGACTGCAAAGTGCGGCAGTCATTTTTATAAATTAATTAGTAACGCAGTTTGAGGCTCCCGGGGCGGATTTTTGAGGCGGATCGGCAGCTGATTGTCGGGGTGAAGTCTGAATCTGCGTGACAAGCGGCGCCACCAAGTTAACTCATGAAATCGACAGTGCCGTGTCTCCATGGAAGATGGGGGGCTCTGGGGGATACAGTTGGGGAAAACGGACTATTTTTACAAGAGCTACCAGTCGTGGGCGGGGGGCGGGGGGGGGGGTGGATTTGTACTTTTTGGCTTTTACAAAGTGAAAAATTAATAAAGAAATTTCTTGATTAAAAAAAAAAATTATAAACTTAAAACTGTAACCGTCCGATTCTGATGTCTGCGGGCGGCTCCGGGCCGCGGCGCCTGCTGTCTGGTCGCTATTTACGTGGGACGTCTTGCAGGTGGGAAATACAGAATGGACACGAATCCTCCTCTATTCTGACATTTTCAATAAACATAACTCATTTAGCCGGTAAAACGCGATGCGACTTCTGTACAGCGCGACAAAGAACCGCGGCCGGGCGCAAGTGGACAACCTTACGGAGCTCTTTGTTATAATGACCCCCGGCACTGACCGCGAAGCCAGAGAGCAGCTGAGTGGGGGGGATCCTGGCCCTGCTAGGGGAGGCGGCGGGAGATGCATTTTGTAGACTCACTCCAGCGCTGTCCCCATCTGCATGCGGCGGTCGGCGTGGGAATCCAGCAAGCGGTCTGAGCTTTAATTGTAAACTATCCTTTTCTTGACCGACACCGAAGGGCCTCCATGCCTCTCAGCAGTTCTTTGGATCCGGGGGCCTTCCTCAGCCCCCCCCCCCCCCCCCCCCCCCCCAGCGTGGCCCCCTGAATGAAGGATACTACAGGGGCTGGAGAGAAGGAAGCCATAGCACTCCCCTCTAGCCCCTAGCAGCACAAGATGGCGGGTCTGACGCCTCGTTCTGAACTTGTTGAACACCATCTACTAAACATGGGGTCTTGATTTGTGGCCGCTTGCCATTGTGGCAGTTGGTCGTGCGCACTCTTTGTTTCTGCGTACAGCTTGAGTACACTGATTTGCGGACTGTTTAGTGAGGAAAACAAATCGCAGCGTGCGCCATTTCAGTGCGAATAGGCTTAGTAGAAGTCAATGGGTGCAGACGACCGGCCGTGCATCCACAAATACAATGGCAAATGCACTGCGGATTTGAAGATTAAAATCAACGAGGAGGGGAGGGGAGGGGAGGGGGGGGGGGGGCGGGTTGTGTTTGCTGTGCGGATGATCCGCAGTGCGTCTACATACTTACGTGAAAAAAACATTGTAGATTTATTACCATTTAAAGAAAGCCGAGCGCAGGAAAGCGTTGGATCTTGTACCGGAGGTGCGAGAAACTGCAACACCTCAAAACAAAAGGTCATAACTAGGAAATTAATCCAACTTGACCGGTGGTGGTATCCGTATCCAGCGTAGTAAACTCAATCCAGCAAACCAAACTGATGGAGAGAAGAGGCACTGCCACCGGATTAGAGTTCTGGAATGCGCACAACTACATAGAAGCTTCTCAAAGTGCCAGATGTGGACCCAACAGGTATAACAGGAGTGGGTGCGGGTGGAAGGAAGCAGCAAGTATTTCCTGATCTGCTGGGAGAGCCTTTCCCGCAACTCAAAACCAGGTATTGTTTTCCAGAAGAGCGACCGGAGGCTGTAGCCGCTGACAGGGGAGGCCAGGCTCCCTCCAAATAAAAGTAAAAATAAAGCTCTGTGCTTCAACCCCAGCGTGGGGCTTCTTCAGGCACCTGGTCCCGTGAATTCCCATTGAGCACAGTGTGTTTACGCTGCAGAGATGTACGCTGGCGCCTACCTCCATGGGTGACAGCGGGAAGGGGGAGCCAGGTGAGAACTGCAATGCGTTTGGAAAGCCCTCAATCTCCCACAAGTTGCGTCCCTATTATTCTGCACTCAGTACCCCATAATGACAGAGTAAGAACATAAGAGAAAGCGGTGGGAATTTTTCATTAAAAATAAAAAAAATAAAAATAATTACATTTTGCAGTGACCTAAGTATTCACATCCCTGTACTTGGTTGGAGACCTTTTGGCAACGATTTCAGCCTCCAGTCTTGGGGATGATGCTACAAGGTTTGCACCCCTCGATTTGGGGATTTTCTGCCCTCTGTCAGGTGAGATGGGGGCCATCTGTGGACAGACCTGATAATGTCTCCTCAGAGATGTCCCATTGGGTTCAGGGCTCTGGCCGGCCACTCAAGGACATTCACAGAGTTGTCCCCACTCCTGGGTGACCTTGGCTGGGGTCTTAGGGTCATTGTCTTGTGAGAAGGTGACCCTTCTGCCCAGTCTGAGGTCCCGTGTTGTCATTATCTCTGTACTTTGCTCCCTTCAGCTTTTCATCCACCTTGACTGGTCTCCCCTCCCCCAGCATGATGCTCCACCACCAGCCTTCACTGTAGGGATGGTATTGGGCCGGGAATGATAAGTGGTGCCTGGTTTCCATCCACCCTGACCGGCCTCCCCTCCCTGGCCTTTTGATCCCTTCTCTTCCAAGACCCTTCTCCCCTTAATTTGGGGGTCGGTGGCTCTAGGAAAAGTCCTGGTTGTTCTTCCATGCAAGTATTATATGGGGGGGGGGGGGGGGGCAGTAGAATTGTTTCTGTAGCTGTAGCTTCTCCCGATCAGAGCCTCTACAGAATCCTGTCTTTGAGCTCTACAGGCAGTACTATCCTCCTTGTGGGTTAGTTTTGGCTCTGATATGTATTGTGAGCGGTGAGATATTAAATGACCCTCTAGGAAAAGTCCTGGTTGTTTCTCCATGTAAGTATTATGGGGGCTGCTGGGCTCTTGGTGACCTCTTACAAGGTCCTTCTTACCCTTACTTTGAAAGTCGGCGGCTCTAGGAAGAGTCCTGGTTCCTCCATGTAAGTATTATGGGGGCCTCTGAGCTCTTGCTCATCTCTTACAATGTCCATCTCCCCCTTACTTAGGGGGTCGGCGGTTCTATAAAGAGTCCCGGTTGTTCCATATAAATATTATGGGGTTCGCTGGGCTCTTGGTCATCTCTTCCAAGACCCTTCTCCTCCTTAGTTTGGGGATTGGCAGCTCTAGGAAGAGTCCTGGTTCTTCCATGTAAGTATTATGGGGGCCTCTGAGCTCTTGGTCCCCTCTCTTCCAAGACTCTTCTCCTTAGTTTGTTGGTCGGCAGCACTAGAAAGAGTCCTGGTTCCGCCATGTAAGTATTTAGGGGGACTCTGGGCTCTTGGTCACCTCTTACAAGGTCCATCTCCTCCTTACTTTGGGGTTCAGCGGCTCTATGAAGAGTCCTGGTTCTGCCATGTAAGTATTATGGGGGCCGCTGAGCTCTTGGTTCCCTCTCTTACAAGACCCTTCTCCCCCTTACTTTGGGGGTTGGCGGCTCCAGAGAGAGTTCTGGTTGTCCTTCCATGTAAGTATTATGGGGGCTGCTGGCCTCTTGGTCACCTCTCTTACAAGACCCTTCTTTCCCTTACTTTGGAGGTCGGCTTCTCTAGAGAGAGTCCTAAATGTTCTTCCATGTAAGTATTATGGGGGGCACTGGGCTCTTGGTCATCTCTCTTACCAAACCCTTCTACCCTTTAATTTGGGGGTTGGCAGCTCTAGGAAAAGTCCTGGTTGTTCTTCCATGTAAGTATTATGGAGCCTCTGGGCTCTTGGTCACCTCTCTTCCAAGACCCTTCTCCTCCTTAGTTTGGGGATTGGTAGCTTTAGGAAGAGTCCTGGTTCCTCCATGTAAGTATTATGGGGGCCGCTGGGCTCTTGGTCACCTCTCTTACAAGACCCTTCTCTCTTAGTTTGTGGATCGGCAGCTCTAGGAAGAGTCCTGCTTGTTCCATGTAAGTATTATGGGGGCTGCTGGCTGTTGGTCACCTCTCTTACAAGACCCTTCCCCCCCCTCCTTACTTTGGGATTCGGTGGCTCTAGAAAAAGGCCTGGTTGTTCTTCCATGTTAGGTGACCAAGAGCCCAGCGGCCCCCATAATACTATCTTCCAAGACCCTTCTACCCCTTAATTTGGATGTCGGCAGGTCTAGGAAGAGCCCTGGTTGTTTTTCCATGTAAGTATTATGGGACCTGCTGGGCTCTTGGTCCTCTCTCTTTCAAGTTCCTTCTCTCCCTTAGTTTGGGGGTCGGTGGCTCTAGGAAAAGTCCTGGTTGTTACATTTAAGTTTTATTGGAGCTGCTGTGTTCTTGGTCACTTCTTACCAAGTCCCTTCTCCCCCTTAGTTTGGGGGTCAGTGGCTCTAGGAAAAGTCCTGTTTGTTCCATGTAAGTATTATGGGGGCTGCTGGGCTTTTAGTCTCCGCTCTTCCAAGACCCTTCTCCTTAGTTTGGGGGTCGGTGGCTCTAGAATGAGTCCTGGTTGTTCTTCCATGTAAGTATTATGGGGGCTGCTGGGCTAATGGTCACCTCTCTTACCAAGATCCTTCTCTCCCTTACTCTGGTGGGTCAGCGGCTCAAGGAAGAGCCCTGGTTGTTCTTCCATGTATTATAGGGTTTGCTGGGCTCTTGGTCACCTCTTACCAAGACCCTTCTCTCCCTTACTCTGGTGGGTTGGCGGCTCTAGGAAAAGACCTGGTTGTTCTTCTATTTAAGTATTATAGGGGTTGCTGGGCTCTTGGGAACTTTCAGGGCAGTAAAATTGTTTCTGTAGCTTCTCCCGATCTGAGCCTCTACAGATTCTTGTCTTTGAGCTCTAGAGGCGGTACTATCCTCCTCATGGGGTGGTTTTGGCTCTGATATGTATTGTGAGTGGTGAAATCTTAAATGACCCTCCCCCATCTATATATGTCCAATCAGCTAAGTATCCTACAGCTGATTCTAATCAACATGTAGCAACATCTCAGTGATGATCCAGAGAAAGAGGTGTGATTAATTATGTCAATGCAATATGGTAGTTTTTCATTTTTAAAGAATGTACAAAGATTTCTGCTGTCACTTTGTTATTATGGGGTACTGAGCGCAGAATGTTGGGGGATGCGAGGACACAACATAACATGTAAGACAGTGAGGGGTGTGAGGATTTTCTGAATTCAGTGTACATCCCTGGACTTCTTCGAACTTGGTTCATAAAATCTGCAACTTCGTTTATGGTGCTCATATGGGTTGCAGGTTTCCTTTAAGCATACAGGCTGTCGACGGGTGTCCAAGGTTCTGAGACTAACAACTATGGCCACGTACAGCAGTCCCATATTTCTATACGAGGAGTCGGTTCCTTGGTTCTCAGCGCTACAACGGTTTCTTGAAGTAAATAAATTGTGCTTTTCTTTCCTCTCTGCGGGCTCCTCAAGAAGCCCCTCCACCATTAGTGCACTACCATCTACTCCACTGAGCCAATGAGACACGGCCGCCTGCGCAGCAGAACTTTCTTTTTAAACTTTTATTGTAAAACCATAAATACATCACAGACAAAGTCATCAAGCAACTGGGTTGTCCTCAAAGTCACAAAGTTTCTTCTGTCTTGGCATCAGCAAATAGTTGTTGCATTAACAAGTAGTTGGATTTCCTCGCCCGCTAGTTGCGCCGCCGTCTCGCATCAGTTTGGAACATATACAAGGAATATTTTATAACTTTAATTGTTGACAGCAACAAACTGGAAAAACAGCCAACCTGCCCTGTTTGTATATAGACATTTATAGAATCTTCATATATATTTATATAGAACTTTTGTCAAAGGTCAGTATAATAGAAAACCAAGGCGGCTTCACATCAATACCGGAGTCCATCCGAACCAGAAGGCCAACGTCCTCCTGGTCAAGCTGCGGAGTACGAATGTGAAGGACCTTCATAAATAACCGCAGGACCCGAGAGGGAGGGAGGAATTTTTTTTTTAACTGTGCATGCAAAATAGTTTTACAGCAGATAATTATATTTAGTGGGATGCTTTCTGCCCCCGAAGAAAGAAACTCTACTAATTACAATAAATGGCGGTCGAGTCTGAAGAAGACGCCGTTTTAACAAAAGTAAAAAAATAAATTAGAAACATCTATCCAGGGCCTCGAGGAGTTAAGTTATCCGCTATTCCGTGACTCAGCCAGCGCCAACCTTCTGGCTGCCTAACGCAAACTGTGCATCGCTAACGGCCAGGCCCTGCCAAGGCGATCAGCACCGGCCAATCAGAGAGCAGCACTGGAAGCTGGTGGATCTGAGTGCCGCAGCCAATAGAGCTCCCCCCTCCGGGCCGCTCGGAGTCTTGTACAAGGGCAGGAGTTACACCTGCGCATTAAAGAATTTTTTTTTATAGGGTGCAAATAAACTAGAAAAGGTTCAGTTTCCCAATTTAGGTTTATCAGGGTTTCAAAAATTCCTCCCCCATTTCCCCCTCGCGGCCGCAGTTAGAAAACCTTTTTGTTTATTTTCTGTTTTTACAAAAACACCAAAGCAAACCTAGAAGAAGCCGCCCCTCAGTAGTGCAGTATTGCTCTGAGAGATTCTGGATCTGCACCAACAAACAGAACAAGTCTATTTTCAAATAGAGGAATCTGAGTGGACATCCGGTGCGCGGAGCCAACGCACGGCGTGTCGCAACCATCAGCACCGCGCAGCAAGTGTCATCTGTAGAAAAATATTGTGTTACTAAAAAAGTAGAAAGGAACACGCACTACCGGTATTAAGAAATATTAAACACCAAACGGGAAACGGATTAAGAAAAATATTCGTTAATACCTGTAGAAAACCCAGCCTAGAAAATCTATTGTGTGAGTCTCGGTGTGCGGCCGTCCTCGCGACGCGCCGCGGAGTGAACATGTGGTATTGCCATCAACCTTCTGCATCAACTTCCTTGAGAAATTCCTTCACATTAAACTTCGTAACATTTGGATTAAATTTACAAGACAAAAGTAAAAAAATAAAATTAAATCCCCCCCCCCCATACCCCCCCCTCCCCATTTGCCGCGCGCATTTATTTCCGTTGAGTATTTTTCCCCCTCTGACATAACACAGTGCAAAGTTCTGACATCCATTAACCTGGGCTAAGACTCCGGCGGCGGCTGTACAGTGGAGTTCTGGTCATCGGGGAGCGGCGGGTCTCTGCGAAGTATGAACAGGGTCATCACAACGGCCGTATATACAGAACGCAACAAACCGCGGCCGAAGCGTCTCACGAGCGAAGAAAAAACTGCAACTGAAATACAAAGAAAGTCGGAATTTCTGCATAAAAAAAACCATAAAAACTTGTAACGCGGTATAAAAGGGCGGTGAGCGGCGCGCACTGAGATAGACGCGGTTTCTGCACCCTGGTTATTTGAAATATAGAAAATTTGGTTAATTGTAAGTTAAAGCTCAGCAGGAGAATCGCAGGGGGGCGGGGGAATCGCAGGGGGGCGGGGGAATCGCAGGGGGGCGGGGGAATCGAAGGGGGGGTGGGGGAATCGCAGGGGCTGCGGGGGAATCGCAGGGGGGGGGGGAATCGCAGGGGCTGCGGGGGATTTTTTTGGCCTCTTTTCACTGTTAATGTTAGAAGGTAGCTGCTGCCGCCACAGGGAGTGGGGTCAGGGGTCCGCCTGTGCGGATGACATCATGAGTGACATCACCGGCCCATGAGCCACAGAATGGCCGCCTCCTCGCTGAGGTAAATATATCCTATAAGGCTTAGAATGAAGATGGTGAACTGCGAGGAGAGCGGCATCTACCGGGGGGCTCAAGGGCGGGATCCCACTTATGGTTTGAAAACGGTTAGTCGGACGGTGATGCAATTTTGCATACAAGCTGCAGGGGGAGGGGGTGCCAGTTAGGCCATGTCACCAACATGGCGGCCATTTTGAATGCCAACATCAATGACTCAACTCATAATTTTTCCATCAGGAAGGTCGGTATGATTGTTCTTTACGGCATCGTGACTGATGGCGTTATCTCCGGCGTGAACAGATCATCCTCCGTCAGGCGAAAGCAGAACACGTGTCATCGCCACCCAACCCAACCCAACCTCTCATTACCCACAACGCAGCGGGCAGAAGCAATTACTGATGGAAGAGGCCCGTAAGGAACAACCGCTGTTATCACGAGAGCGAATACAGTTATGTATCACACCCTGACCGTCCCGCTGAAAACCTTCCGGATGCATCCAAGATGGCAGCATTTAAAATGGCCGTCATGTTGTTGACACTGCCTAACCGGCGCCCCCTCCCCCTGCAACTTGTATGCAAAATTGCATCACCAACTGCCAAACCATTTTCAATCTATGTGGGGGGGTCCCGTCCTTCTGTGACCCCCGGTACGGTTGGAGGGATACCAATAATTTAGTGTTAAATCTATCATTGAGAGTATATTTTTTTGTATCTACATATTTTTTAATCCTTTCTATAATGTTCTGGCGTCTCTTCATATACGTGTGAGTCTGTAGCCCCGCGGGTCCGTATACGTGTGAGTCTGTAGCCCCGCGGGTCCCTATACGTGTGAGTCTGTAGACCCGCGGGTCCCTATACGTGTGAGTCTGTAGCCCCGCGGGTCCCTGTACGTGTGAGTCTGTAGCCCCGCGGGTCCCTATACGTGTGAGTCTGTAGACCCGCGGGTCCGTGTACGTGTGAGTCTGTAGACCCGCGGGTCCGTATCCGTGTGAGTCTGTAAACCCGCGGGTCCCTATACGTGTGTGTCTGTAGACCCGCGGGTCCGTGTACGTGTGAGTCTGTAGACCCGCGGGTCCGTGTACGTGTGAGTCTGTAGACCCGCGGGTCCGTGTACGTGTGAGTCTGTAGACCCGCGGGTCCGTGTACGTGTGAGTCTGTAAACCCGCGGGTCCCTATACGTGTGTGTCTGTAGACCCGCGGGTCCGTGTGAGTCTGTAGACCCGCGGGTCCGTGTACGTGTGAGTCTGTAGACCCGCGGGTCCGTATCCGTGTGAGTCTGTAAACCCGCGGGTCCCTGTACGTGTGTGTCTGTAGACCCGCGGGTCCGTGTACGTGTGAGTCTGTAGACCCGCGGGTCCGTGTACGTGTGAGTCTGTAGACCCGCGGGTCCGTGTACGTGTGAGTCTGTAGACCCGCGGGTCCGTGTACGTGTGAGTCTGTAGCCCCGCGGGTCCGTGTACGTGTGGGTCTGTAGCCCCGCGGGTCCGTGTACGTGTGAGTCTGTAGACCCGCGGGTCCGTGTACGTGTGAGTCTGTAGCCCCGCGGGTCCGTGTACGTGTGAGTCTGTAGCCCCGCGGGTCCCTATACGTGTGAGTCTGTAGCCCCGCGGGTCCCTGTACGTGTGAGTCTGTAGACCCACGGGTCCGTATCCGTGTGAGTCTGTAAACCCGCGGGTCCCTATACGTGTGAGTCTGTAGCCCCGCGGGTCCCTATACGTGTGAGTCTGTAGCCCCGCGGGTCCCTGTACGTGTGAGTCTGTAGACCCGCGGGTCCGTGTACGTGTGAGTCTGTAGACCCGCGGGTCCCTATCCGTGTGAGCCTGTAGCCCCGCGGGTCCGTATCCGCCGAGTTGGTAGCCCTGCGACTTGCTAATATTCAGATCTACGTCTCCTAACAGCAGAAACAACTAACGGTGAGGTAAATACGTCTCATCATCAGAGCGTGTAGTAATTAGTGTCTAATCAACTAACACCGACTCAAAAACACTGGAGGCAAAAACAAAAAGTTCCACTCTGCTCCGGTTTGTCCAGAACCGACCGCGCCGCGCAGCCCTTCGGTCCAGTAGAAGCTGAAGACGCTTTGGTTCAATCAGGAAAGTGTTTCTCGGAAAAGTAAAATTTGGCTGATTGTTTGCAGGAAAAAACAAAAATAGAATGAAAAAACTTCTTGGATAAGATGGGAAGCTACTAACTTATGGTGTGGTCACTGAGCGGGGGGCATATTGTACAAGGCCGCCTCCGTTTATAAGACTATTGATGGCCTATCTACAGGTAGTAGATCAATATTGCTAGACCGCTGTGCTTGTGTACTGAGCTAATTCCTACAGGAAGCAGACAGCTCCGTTCCCAAGGCAGTGGCCAGGTTTGGTATTACAGGCAAAGTTCCCATTGAGGTGGTTGGATGTAATACCAAGCTTGGCCACTGCAGTGGGAATGGAGCTGTCTGCTTCCTGCTTAAATCAACTTAGTGCACTAACACCCCGGCCCAGCAAACAGCTGAGCAGCAGGGGCTCCCAAGGGGCGGAACCCCACCGATCTGCTACTGATGGTCTGGCCATAGGATAGGCCATTAATACTTTACAATTGGAGAAACCCTCAAAGAAGACCTCCAAATATTCATTCTGCAGCCCCTCTAGCCTAAAGAAAAGTACCCGTGTCCCCTTGCAACTCCTGACTTGTCTCAGGGGTTCAGTGTTATCATAGGGACACCGAGCGACCATGAGAATCCTTAAAGGAACTGTCACTCCTCCCCATCTATAAACCAATTCGGCCGGGGGACGCAGATCTGCCCTGAGGACACCCCCCCCCTGCCTGAGGACACCCCCCCTTCTGCCCTGAGGACACACCCCCTTCTGCCCTGAGGACACACCCCTTGGGGTGAGTTCACACATGGCATCTTTGCCGCAGGGTTCCGCAGCAGATTTCACTCTTTCCTGCATCCGCTGAGCGCCGGGTGAATGCAGTCTTGGGGAGAACTAACTTTTTGGATTCTTCTTTAAAACATTTTTAACATTTGAATCTTTTTTTCTTCTGCCCCATTAATAGCTTCTCTAGTGGAGTGATGCTGACATGGTTGCTATGCAGAGGCGCCCCTAGCAACCGGACCACCAAGGTGAAGCGCCAACAATGATATATAAAAACTCTTATGTTACAGGACAAGCGGGTTTTAGTTTTATTTTTTAAATAGCGCCACGCCTGCCAGCAGGTTCTGTGTGGTGTTACAGCTCAGCCTCATTCACTTTAC
Organism: Eleutherodactylus coqui; assembly: GCA_035609135.1. Taxonomy (NCBI): domain Eukaryota; kingdom Metazoa; phylum Chordata; class Amphibia; order Anura; family Eleutherodactylidae; genus Eleutherodactylus; species Eleutherodactylus coqui. The sequence goes on along the minus strand of CM069414.1, from coordinate 1,219,960 downwards.
TAGAGCAAAGCTGCAGTACCAGACGCCGCCTGCAGACAGACACGGCGCTGTTTGTTTCTGGAATGAAGCAGCAATGATATTTTAATCCTGTGCTGTCCAGTTCTAAACTACCGATGGCCTATCCAAAGGATCGGCGTGGCCCTCCGCTCAGGACCACCATCCATCAGCGCATCATCTGGCCAACTGTCCCGTGCGGCGGGCCAGCTGCCGTCATCAGCTGTCAGCACAGGAAGTTGGAGCGCCACGCTGCAAGTCCAAGTCCTGCTTCTCTCCTGGTCAGGACTTGAGGTAACATCAATGGAGTCACGCCGGTGCTCCCACTTCCTGTGCTGACAACTTCCAATCAGCTGACAGACGGGGGTCCTGAGCAGCGGACCCCCGTCCGCCAACTACTGATGACCTATCCTGAGGATTGGTCATCCGTTCAAAAGAGGGCTGACAACTCATGTAAGGTGACCCTAGTGGCGTTCTAAGTAACAATCTTTTTTTTTTTATTTCAAAAACAGCAGCACTCTTGTCTCTTGGCTTTAGCTGCAATACCACACGCCGCCACTGGACAAGGGGAGGCGCTGATTCTGGATTAAAAAGGAAAACCAACACCATTTTTTATGAACCCTTTTTAAAAAGTTTCACTAAATACGGAACAGTTGTAAAGCCTTTTCTTAAACGCCGGTCAGCAGGGAGCAGCGCCGAGTGACCCTGCTGTGTTCCACAGACCGTTGTGCTACAGTTATAGTGTGGGCATCCTCCTGTGCCAGGTATTGCACATACATTCACAATCGTTGCTCCTCGTGTCCACTGGTTACATTCCAGACCTTTTAGAATCTCTCGCTGAATTTTTTTTTTCTTTTTCCAAAAACATCTGGTTCTTCGGATCGGGAAAAGGACCAATCAGGTGGTTTCTAACAGTCCAGTCAGTATACAGTAGTCTAAAGAACAGACATAAAAAATACAACCGGGCAGCCTCCTCGAGGACAGAACACGGAGAAGACCCAACAAACAAAAGAGGGAATGGAGACGGGTCTTCAGTTCTTCATGCTCAGTGGCTGAAGGCTCCTCCCTTCCATCAATGTTTCATCTCCTTCCCCCAATATTGTTACTAATTTGATAGTCGATTTACCAAACACGCCGTATAATATAAGGCTCTGCCAAAAACCGTGAAAAATAAATAGTTACTATGTGTAGAGAAAAACTTAAAGAAAACAAAAAAAAAGTTGAATCTTCAAGTGACTTTGGAAGTCAGCTGCCTGGAGCGTGGAGAACAGTCGCCATCCTTGTGGGGAATCCTAAGAACAAGCAGTCTCTCTCGAGTCGAAAACAAACAAACACAAAGCACTTGGTTCCTAGCATTTCCTTTTTGAGGTCCACAGTGTTTTCAGCATAAAAGCCTTGTCATTCACTTTATTTTTGGAACAGTGTTTTAAAAGTAGTCCGAAAACCCCAAAAACATGAGCGGTTCAAAGCATATTGGACTTCAGGAACATGACTTTGTTCATGTCTTCAGGGCTGAGAAGTCTCCTCCTCTTGATGAGTAATGTTTGTTCGCACATATTTACACACTCGCTCCGTGTCCCGACTGCGGGGACCGCCAACAACCAAAAGGCCAGTTTGGAGAGGTGTATGTGTTTTTGGGAAACCGATGACCAGTACTGGAAGAGGTCCGGAGTCACTTGAAAGAGAGGTTCCTGTAAATAGTCGTAGACTTCGTTCTTCCCCAGCCGATCATCTTCTTGAACTTTGGTCGTTTCGGTGGATTGTCTAGGTTTTTTGGCTGGCGCTTCGAACTCTGTCTCCTCGACTCCATCTCTGACCTCATGGATCAATTCACAGACTTTACTGATAATCTCTTCGTGCTGATATGGAGGAACGGGCCGCAGTTTCTGCTGAGGGTCCAAAATCATAGCGACTTTGTGTGCAGACTCGACCTTGAAGTTCTCCTTCAACGCTTCAAGGAACAGGTGGCAAAGCTTGCTGATGATGCCGGCGTCGTTGGCCTTTGAGGTGAAGAGTTTCTCCAATTTTACGTAGGTGGGAAGAACAAGCTGTAGGGTTGGCTTCCGCTCGTTACCAAGCTCAATGACCGCGTGTTTCACCGGGGCCAAGATGGCAGCTAAATTACTCAGTAGATGTTTGTTTAGGTTTTGGATGATGTTCAGTTTTTTTGCCCGGCTGTAAAACTCACAGATTTGCTCGTACCTCTCGTGAACGAGCAAAAGGGAGTCTGTGACAGAGTTCCAGCAGGGAGGAGGAGAGCTTTCTTCCAAGGAACCGAACGTCTCCCTGGCAATGCCAGTTGACCCTGCCAGCTCTTCGGTGACATTCAGAAGTTCTATGACCTCGTGCATGTTACGGGCCTGCAATGTGCGCTTGTTTAATACGCTTTGTACCACAGAGTTTAATGAGCAAGCGGAACACCGTAAGCACGTCCCGACCTTGGAGAAAGCGGAAGAGTTAACTTTGCAGTCCGTTACATACACGGTCCTAATCTCCGACATGACAAACTCCGAGAGAACGTTCTGCACCCACTGGTGGATGAACTCGCCGCTGTCTCTATTATCCACGTCTTTGATGCCGAGTACGTAGCGTTTTATCTGATTCCCCTCAGCCTGATATGCGGTAAGGATGTAACAGGAGTCCGGGCCGACACTCTGCGAGTGACAGGTAACCCCAATCCCCAAGCAGACGTTGCTTCCCAGGGCGCAGGTCACCTTGACCTTGACTTGGTTGTACATTCGTGGTAGATGCTTCAGTGCCAGCGTGTTCATGTTACCCAGGATTTCATTTACAGAGAACGACCCGTAACGAGCTCCAGTGTCTACAAGGGTCTGCGCCAGCTTGAGGAAGTCTTTGCCGTTGACCACGCTCAGCGCTCCCAGATCTGCACACATTACCCTCAGAAGCCTCTCCGCAATGTGCTGGCGTTCCTTCTCGGGGATGGAGTTGTTAACGGCTGGCACCGGTGCAGAAGACGCTGCGGCCGCTGAAAGAGGTGAGACAAGAACAAGACATTTGGGTGATGAGGATCTCAGGCGTGTTACAGCAGGCAACACAAACACACGATACATTTGCATGAATCAAGTCTCTGCAGAGGTAAATAGGGACACCAAGACAAAAACCAGCAGACCACCTACCTGCTGCAGCCAACACCACCGCATTGGTCCCACCACTATTTTTGGGAGCCCCCACCATTATCTTCTTACACATCTACACTGAACGGACCCTTTATTAGCCCCCATCTAGTAGCGATGGACTCCTTTCTCCTTCAGAGCTGTAGTGTTTTGTTGTGGCGTAGACTCCACTCGGTGATGAGATCCTCCTGCAGGAATACCGGCCCCTGCGGACAGGAAGCTTCTTGTAGTTGCCGCAGATTAGATGGCGGTGCTGACATGTTCTGACCGGCTGACAGGAAGGGGTCAGCGATTCATGCTGCTTGCACCAAATTCTGACCTCCCATCAGCAACAGAGATCTGCACCCATCTGACCAGAAGATGTTTCTCCGCTGCTCAGTGATACAAGTTTTGCGCTCTTTTGCCCGCTGGAGTCTCGTCTTTCTGTTTCTCTTAGACACAATGGCGCTGGAACTGGTCGCCCGCTGTTATACCATCCGTGCGGAGGAACGGCGAGTTGTGCGTTCGGACACGTTAGTTGGAGCTCTAGCGTTGTATTCAGCTGACTGTGCAGCCTGTTGGTCAGAACGATTCCTGACATCCTCCTCCGACCCCTTTCAGTGATGAGTTGTTTCCCCCACAGGATCCCCTTCGGCTGGATGTTTTCCTCCATCGCGCCATTCTCGGTATTCTCTCCATCACGGCTAGTCTAGCACCGATGACCGGCCTCATTGAAAGTCGCTTAAAATCACGTGATACATTTTCTATGCCGCACTCCGGGGTCACAGGGAGAATTTCCAATGCACCAATCATGAGAGAGATGGAGGCTCTAATAAAGGGGTGGGGCTCTAATAAAGTAGCTGGGGGCTCTAATAAGGGGGCCATTCACTGTGTATGGCATTTCAGATGTCGGTAATAACCGGGGTGTTGATGGGCGGAGGCTCCCTTCGGTAGAATGATCCCATCACCCAGACATGACCAGCCTTCATCACACATACTGTTATTGGTGCTGTTTCTTTGGGGTTGAGGCTTCCAGTTCTCCTCGGCGGGCGGCAGCGACCTGGTCTGGTTGATGGGGATGTTATTCTCATTGTCAGCTGAAGGTAGAGAAGAGGAAACAGTTTGTAACCTACAAGTGAATCTCAAGATACAATTCCAAGACAGACAAGGGGTTAGTTGAATCACACAGAGACGACCAGAAGATATAAGTGCCTCCACAAAGACAGCCAAGGTAGAAGGAAGGTGCGTGAGATGGGTCTACGGACCAGCCCTGCCACAGGATTCCCTTGCGTCACAGATCTACATCAAAACTTATTTCAAGCAAATCTGATTAATAAAGCTGGCAGAGACCCGCCTGCTGCCAACCTGCCGCCGCTCCTCCGTTACGGGCACAACGCCAATCCAGGCTTGGGCCGAACATTGGAGACCCTGGAAAGGTGCGGGCGGCTCTCCTCCTTCTCGCGCTGCCGTACTAATCAGATTTTACCATACAGTGAGGTGAAGCGTAAAGCCAGGATGGAAGCACCTAACATGGGAAGAAAGCCTCCAAGCCAGGGCAGAGCTAGAATCTGAGGATGAGAGCTAGTAGAAGACTTCATTTACAAGCAAATGACAATGAGTTTGCGAGTATTCTCACCGGCATGTGACTGCATGTGCTCCAGGAGATTGTTGTAAAACTGGAACTGAATCCCGCAAGCCCCACAAGTGTACGGTTCTGCGAGAAAACAATTTGGGGGTTTCAAAAAGAGTTCTCACAATGCAACGTCCTCATATACGTCAGCCGAGAGTCTCCAGTCAGTCCATCAGTAGACATAGTGGGAAGGCCCCTTGAAACACCCTTGTTTCTCTGAAGACTCCAGGATGTGGAAGACATTCTGAAGACCTAACCAGGATCTACATAGCTACAGCCGCCTAAACACGCTGCTGGTCACAGCAGTATGGAACCGGTGGTCTTCTGAAGCCCATGGAGACGTCACTGAGGTCCAGCGTAGCTTATGGGCCCCCGACTACACATTGTTTGACCCTAGGAGCTAAGATGTCTTAGCAGGGTCAACGGCACCACTGGGAGATCTGCAGCTCCTTGGAACAGAACTGGCCTCTTCCTTGCTCCTTCTGTTCTACCTAAAGACTTGCAATACCCCCCCCCCCCCCCAGCCCCCTGTGGTCTGGGCAGCAAGAATCTGGTGGCAGATTCCCTTTAACCCCTTAGGATCACGGCCTATTTTGGTCTTAAGGACACAAACAATTTTGGGGGGATTTTCCTCTCCATACCCTTTTCATTCTGCGTTGACGCGGCCGTACGAGGGGTGTTTTTGCGCGGCGAGCCGTAGTTTTTATTGGCACCATTTTTGGGTCCATATAATGTATTGTAGAACTTTTAGTCATTTTTTGGGGAAGACCGGGAGAAAACATCAATTCCGCCTTTGTTTTAGGTTTGGTTTTGTTTACAGTTACAACACGACCAACATTCGATAGATTTTCAGCTTTTCCACAATAATCCCGCAGCTTTCAATAAAACCCCCTTTTGTTTGAAAATATCTATTTTCTTGCATCGTCCCAGACCATTCCCATCTTTCCCGGCCGCACGCGGGTGGTTTGTGGCTCTAGATTGTATCGGTGCCACTTGGGGAATTCACGGCTTTTGTGATACTTTTATTGCGTTTTTTGGGGGGGGGGGGGGGGATGAAATGAACCAAAAACCTCATCTTGGTTTGGTTTTTGTACCCTTCTTGTTTCACAGCTTTTGCCCTGCAGGATGGCAGCCGTGTTCCTTGGATCGTCCGAGTCATTGGAGCTGCAGCACTACCAAGCATGGGGGTTAAAACTTTTTTTAATTAATGAGGGGAAGCTGCACCCAAAAAATGTCCTATTACTATTTTTTAGTGTTTTTTTACAGTTTGTTTTTAGATTTGTCATAAGAACGCTCATTTGCAGGAAGGGGTTAAGGAGGGGTCTTCATTTAGTCACACCTGCGGCTCTGTTCTCTATCCCGGCACAAGCTGCCATGTTTGATACAAGGCTTATAGCGGTCGTTCCACAAATGAAAGTTATCCCCCAGCCATGGGAAACCCACAGGATAGCGCATAACATGCTGGTAACTGGGGGTCCAACAGCCGGGACCCCCGATACTGAAAATGGTGTCCGATGCATCCAGGAACAAATTCCCGCTCAATTAATCTCAGTGGTACCGCTGTAGATGGTCCAAGCGCTTGGGACTGGGGGGATCCCAGTGGGGAGACCCTCGCTGACCAGAAGTCATGCCCGATCTACAGGATAGCCACAGCATGAAGGGGGGAGGACTTGCTTAGGTGATTAATGTATGTACAAGTAGGCACGGCACCGACGGGACCTTTACTCATTGCTCATGTGACCAGAAGAGGAATGAGCAGCAGTGATTGGACGTTATATCCTAGGGGAACCTGACCTGAATACCAGAACGGGACACGTGGAAGACACCAACCAAGTCTGGCAAAGCTAAGTGAGGACACGCGGCTCGCGCCCGGGGGAGCTACACCAGATCTACATACTGGGAACGCCATCATGCACTTGGCTCCGGACTTGTTGCTGGCAGGCTGATCCTATCTGCTAATCCGCAGCTTGCAGAGCGCTTCTTAATTAACTGAGCAGCCTGGAGATACCATCTAACGATGAGAGATAAGAAGGCAGATGCCAGACGTGTCAGTGGCTGGATGCAGGGCTGCGGCGCAGAGCGCTTCTACAGACGGGCTGCAGCACATTTACCTTTATAAGGGCCTAATATCTCCGAAAGTAAATGATACCAAGAGCTCCTCTAAGAGCGCTGCTCCACCGACGACTTAAGGAGGAACTGCCAGATCCTTATGCCGGCAGGGCCAGAGCCTTACTGACACCATCACCACGATTTAACATGAGGCTTATCCTTCACTTCCCGGCAATCACACTATGCTGGCAGAAGTATGTGCCCCCCAGCACACCGGTGATGTGTAGCATCAGGTATAAAACAGAGAATCCCACAAGAGATCCCAGTACAGAAACTATCAGATGCCCCCAGGTGTAGAGCGGAGAATGAGGTCTGGTGGGGGGATGTCACCAGGTGTAGAGCGGACAACGGGGTCTGGTGGTGGGATGTCACCAGGTGTAGAGCTGACAGCGGGGTCTAGTGGGGGATGTCACCAGGTGTAGAGTGGAGAATGAGGTCTGGTGGGGGGATGTCACCAGGTGCAGCGCTGACAACGGGGTCTGGTGGGGGATGTCACCAGGTGTAGAGCAGACAACGGGGTCTGGTGGGGGGGATGTCACCAGGTGCAGCGCTGACAACGGGGTCTGGTGGGGGATGTCACCAGGTATAGCGATGACAACGGGGTCTAGTGGTGGGATGTCACCAGGTGTAGAGCTGACAACGGGGTCTGGTGGGGGGATGTCACCAGGTGTAGAGCTGACAACGGAGTCTGGTGGTGGGATGTCACCAGGTATAGTGTTGACAACGGGGTCTAGTGGTGAGATGTCACCAGGTGTGGAGCTGACAACGGGGTCTGGCGGTGGAATGTTACCAGGTGTAGAGCTGACAAAGGGGTCTGGTGGGGGGATGTCACCAGGTGTAGAGCTGACAACGGGGTCTGGCGGTGGAATGTTACCAAGTGTAGAGCTGACAACGGGGTCTGGTGGGGGGATGTCACCAGGTGTAGAGCTGACAACGGGGTCTGGTGGGGGATGTCACCAGGTGCAGAGCTGACAACGGGGTCTGGTTAGGGGATGTCACCAGGTGTAGAGCTGATGACAGTGTCTGGTGAGGGGATGTCACCAGGTGCAGAGCTGACAACAGGGTCTGGCTGGGGTATGCCACCATGTGTATTGCTGAAAACGGGGTCTGGTAACAGGATGTCACCAGGTGTAGAGCTGACAAACGGGGTCTGATGGGGGGATGTCACCAGGTGTAGAGCTGACAACGGGGTCTGGTGGTGGGGGGATGTCACCAGGTGTAGAGCTGACACCGGGGTCTGGTGGGGGATGTCACCAGGTGTAGAGCTGACAACGGGGTCTAGTGGTGGGGGGATGTCACCAGGTGTAGAGCTGACAACGGGGTCTGGTGGTGGGATGTCAACAGGTGTAGAGCTGACAACAGGATCTGGTGGTGGGATGTCAACAGGTGTAGAGCTGACAACAGGGTCTGGTGTAGAATGTCACCAGGTGTAGAGCTGACAACAGGGTCTAGTGGTGGGATGTCACCAGGTGTAGAGCTAAAAACTGGGTCTGGTGAGGGGATGTCACCAGGTGTAGAGCTGACAACTGGGTCTGGTGGTGGGATGTCACCAGGTGTAGAGCTAAAAACTGGGTCTGGTGAGGGGATGTCACCAGGTGTAGAGCTGACAACTGGGTCTGGTGGTGGGATGTCACCAGGTGTAGAGCTGACAACGGGGTCTGGTGGGGGGATGTCACCAGGTGTAGAGCTGACAACGGGATCTGGTGGGGGGATGTCACCAGGTGTAGAGCTGACAACGAGGTCTGGTGGTGAGATGTCACCAGGTGTAGAGGTGACAACGGGGTCTGGTGGTGAGATGTCACCAGGTGTGGAGCTGACAACGGGGTCTGGTGGTGAGATGTCACCAGGTGTAGAGGTGACAACGGGGTCTGGTGGTGAGATGTCACCAGGTGTGGAGCTGACAAAGGGGTCTGGCGATGGAATTTTACCAGGTGTAGAGCTGACAATGGGGTCAGGAGGGGGGATGTCACCAGGTGTGGAGCTGACAAAGGGGTCTGGTGGGGGGATGTCACCAGGTGTAGAGCTGACAACGGGGTCTGGCGGTGGAATGTTACCAGGTGTAGAGCTGACAACGGGGTCTGGCGGTGGAATGTTACCAGGTGTAGAGCTGACAAAGGGGTCTGGTTAGGGGATGTCACCAGGTGTAGAGCTGACAACGGGGTCTGGTGGGGGGATGTCACCAGGTGTAGAGCTGATGACAGTGTCTGGTGAGGGGATGTCACCAGGTGTAGAGCTGACAACAGGGTCTGGCTGGGGTATGCCACCATGTGTAGCGCTGAAAACGGGGTCTGGTAACAGGATGTCACCAGGTGTAGAGCTGACAAACGGGGTCTGATGGGGGGATGTCACCAGGTGTAGAGCTGACACCGGGGTCTGGTGGTGGGGGGATGTCACCAGGTGTAGAGCTGACACCGGGGTCTGGTGGGGGATGTCACCAGGTGTAGAGCTGACAACGGGGTCTAGTGGTGGGATGTCACCAGGTGTAGAGCTGACAACAGGATCTGGTGGTGGGATGTCAACAGGTGTAGAGCCGACAACGGGGTCTGGTGGGGGGGGGGGGGATGTCACCAGGTGTAGAGCTGACAACGGGGTCTAGTGGTGGGATGTCACCAGGTGTAGAGCTGACAACAGGATCTGGTGGTGGGATGTCAACAGGTGTAGAGCTGACAACAGGGTCTGGTGGAGGATGTCACCAGGTGTAGAGCTGACAACAGGGTCTGGTGTAGAATGTCACCAGGTTTAGAGCTGACAACGGGGTCTGGTGGTGGGATGTCACCAGGTGTAGAGCTGACAACGGGGTCTGGTGGTGGGATGTCACCAGGTGTAGAGCTGACAACGGGGTCTAGTGGTGGGATGTCACCAGGTGTAGAGCCGACAACGGGGTCTTGTGGGGGGATGTCACCAACCAATCAGTACGGACATCACAGCTCCTGGACCTTCCACTGTTGGCCATGTTATTGGGAGATGGAGGCCATCCGGTGTGTCCGGTGCCGCCACATTCAGGGAGACCTTGTAAACTGACAGAGCGCGGACAACAAAGCCTTGTAGGAGCTGTGAAGACATCACACGCATCGGCTGCCCTCACTCAGGGGGGCTCACAGGACATTGGACATCCATTAATACAAGAACCCTCCATAGGGAACGGCATGTGAAGGGTCACCATGGACGAGCAGCTGCACACAACATCACAGCAGTGACTGCACAGCGGCGCCTGCGATGGGGCTCGGAGCGACGGACTGTAAGTGAGTGGAAGCAAATGTTGTGGATGAATAACAGGACACCATCTTCTCATCGGATGGTGGCACTTGGGTGTGGTGGTTGCCTGGAGGGCGGTTTCTCCGTGATGGCATTGCTTTACAGTGAGGTTTGGAGGCGGTTCTGTTATGGTGGGCGGTGTTAGGGCCATTGGTTATAGTGAAGACCACCCTCACTACTAATGGGCACAGAGACATCCCGGACAATGTGGCATCACCTCCCCTGTGGTAATACTCTGGTGCAGCTCTGTGTCTCCACCAACATGACGACCACCATGTCATATGGCAAGCTCTTCTCAAGGAATGGAGACAAATCCCTCCACACATGTATGGGGGTCTGGTGGGAAGCGGCCTCAGAGGGGGACTGCAGGCATGGAGGCCGAAGGCGGCCAACACCGGGGGAAGATGGGAATAAAATCCAATTTCATCCCCTTCTATGTGTGTCCAACACTTGTGTCAGCGGGGTGTATAATGTGTGCGCTCCCTGGTCTTGTGCCTGAGGTGTCCTTAGTACCTCCTTATGGGGCACCTGGGGATTACCTGATTGTCTGGTCCGGCAGAGGGCGCGTCATGGCTGCCCCCTCTATAGACTGGGAAGCCCTTCTGTCTCTTCCTCCAGCTCCCAATAGCCGCACACTTACAGTCCGACCGCATGAAGCAGCTACACGTACCATCCTGCCACTGAGCGAAGCGCGTGGCACCCGCCGCCGCACACAACACAGATCTCTCCTCCTATATCCCAACACGGACAACCGGCCTCAGAATGCGAGGAGTCTGGTAATCTCCCGCAGGCTCCGTAGATCCATCTACAGAGGAGCCACAAAAACTGCAACCGCATGAAATGTGACGGTTATTGATGAGCGCATCATGTGCCCCCCCCTTCATCATTACCGATACAGAGGGACAAATGACATCAAGTGAAGATCACGTCCCCCTGGTTGAAGGAGCTAATTCTCTAGCATCCACTACAGTGCTGGATTCTGGGGGTGCAGCTATTAGCAGGGAGGTGCTGCTGCAGTACTAGGGGCCACAAGGATTCATCGGGCCCCCAGAGCCCCTTGCAGGGTGTCCAGGATCATCCTCTACATTTTTGCGACACAATCTGATTACTGGATGCCAATGCCAATACAATATTGACCGCCGTGGCCCTGGGGACGTTGTTGGCCCCGGATTTGTTCAGTCACCACTCTGAGGTTTTTGTAGTTCCCCCATTGTTGGCGGTGACAGTGAATGGCGCGGCGGTGAGGTGCGGCCGCCCCGTTGTCTCCGCAGGTCTCCCTTCTCCTGAACCTGGAAGATTGCGCTGATGTTGGACAGTAACGCCAGTCATCCGCCCGGCTCTGATTCCGCCCCTGAGGTTCTGATCTGGTGCCGTCCGGTAGGAGCGGATGGCGGCCGGGCAGTCACATGACCTTTCCCTTAACGTACATCAATTTAGCCATCACTAAGAATATTGGCAGGGGACATGTGCTTCATTTGTGTCAAGTGAAATTTATGTCCTGGGGAACAAGATCTTAATCTGACAAATGATGGGTGGGAGCGCACCCCACAGTATAGCGGAGACCCTTTGGTCTAGAGTAACAAAGCACTTACCTATTTTGGCCCTCCAGGACCTACCTGTACGCTACAATGAACAAGTCCCCTCTGGCTTACACTGCCAGCTCTGACATGGAAAAAATGAATGAATCAGGAGGGGTCTTGCTGCAGCAAGCTGCCTCCCAGCCGGGTGTGTGGCCCCAAGGAGAGGGGAAGGCCTCCATAGATACTGGATTGTTTCTCTCCTGACCGCAGTAATGGCCGGTTTCTTGTGGACCTTATAAGACACACCTACATCTCATATTGGGCTCCAATCACATTGCGTTATCTCGGCACGTTTGGCGTACGAGTTGGGAAAGCTTCTGGTGCGACAAGCCTACCCCAAGAGCTCCAGTCCGCCAATGGAGGCCCAAATAGTGTCTTCTTGGTCTCCACCAGGCGGCTGTCCGTTAGTATATAGTGTCCTGAGTAGGAAAGTATAACCTGCTGGGCTTCCCTATAGACCTGAACACTGGAAGGCACAAGGTGTGCGGCTAACAAAGTGTGATGTGAAGGAGGCCGGGATCAGCGTCAGGTTAGGGATACCCATCCGTGGCGGGGTGGATGGGTCATGGGGGATCCTGCGGACGGAGCCGCTCTCTTCACTTACCTTCTACTTTGCTCTTCTCGTCCTTCACAGACTTGTTGTTCGTTTCCTCCTTCCTTTTGATCTTCTTCTTCCATCCTTTGCCTTTAACACAAGAAATTGGTGATTGGGACCAAAGGAACAGAAAGTCATGAGACCACCCAAACTGTAAAGGGTTGTACAACGATTGCATGTTACCCCCTGAGCCAAGCATCCCCACAGGGTGGGGGGAGATCAGAGGGGCTCTCACTGCTCAGGGGGTCCCGTGTCCCCCTGCTCCATGCACTGTCAATGTGGCTCTGGGGACCCCAGAGCGGCGCACGCGGGCATTTCCATCATTCCCACTGAAATGAATAAAGCACTGACCGGGCGCCCCATTCACAGTGACGTTACTGCAGGAGAGACGTGACCCCCGCTCTGACGGGACACGGAGGTGAGACCCCAACCAATCAGCAAGCTATCCTCCTGTGGATGGGGGTAACCTGTAATTGTGGTACAACCCCTTTAAGAGCCACCGATAAGTCAGGCAGCGGCTGGTCTCAGTAGTGCAGCCTCAGCACAGCGCAGGACAGAAGCCCCCAACTGACAGGACTGCAGGGGGCTGGAGAACAAACCTTGCATGAGCGGGAAGGAGCTGGAGGTCATCGGACTGGTGGCTTCTGCAACGACACAATAAAAGTGCCCGGTATTAATACTGCAGCATTCTGTCCGCAGCTGCAGAGCGGTCCGAGCTTCAGGACCACCACGGACCCCCAGATTACTTGGTAGCCTGAACAAGGATATTTTCCCCTTTGTTGGAAGGCTTGAAGATCTCAGACCAGTTGTGAGGGGTTCAGGCTCTTTACCAAACACTGCAATCCCTTTGTTCTGGGTATTAAAGGGGTTGTCCACTATAAACTACTGGCCTAGCGTCAGGGTAAGTCATCAACAGATCGGTCAACCTCCTGGAAGCCCCACCGAGCAGCCGTTTGCAAGGTTGGAGTGTTCATACAATGAGTTGATTTTTTCAGGAAGCAGACAGCTCCGCAGAACATCCGCAGAATTGGTCACTGAGTGGAAGGTTTTAAAAGAGGTTTAATATTCCAAAACAGGAAACAGAGAGAACGATTGGGGAGGAGGGGAATCCGAGCGGGGGGAGGGGGGATCCGAGCGGGGGGGGGGAGGGGGGATCCGAGCGGGGAGGAGGGGGATCCAAGCGGGGCGGAGGGGGATCCAAGCGGGGCGGAGGGGGATCCGAGCGGGGGGAGGGGGATCCGAGCGGGGATCCAAGCGGGGAGGAGGGGAATCCGAACGGGGCGGAGGGGGATCCGAGCGGGGGCGGGGAGGGGGATCCGAGCGGGGAGGAGGGGGATCCGAGCGGGGCATCTGAGCGAGAAAGTTTCAACATGTTTCAGAGTTACTGAAGGCTCCTTTATCCAGTAAATCCTAAGCGTTCTTTGGTCCTGATGCAATATATTTTTTATATATTTCGGTCCGGATACGGTACCAAAGAACACTTAGGATTTACTGGATAAAGGAGCCTTCAATAACTCTGAAACATGTGGAAACTTCCCCGCTCGGATCCCCTTCCTCCCCGCTCCGATCCCCCTCTTCCTCTCCCGCTCGGATCCCCCTCTTCCTCCCCCGCTCGGATCCCCCTCTTCCTCCCCCGCTCCGGTCCCCCTCCTCCCCGCTCGGATCCCCCTCCTCCCCGCTCGGATCCCCCTCTTCCTCCCTCGCTCGGATCCCCCTCTTCCTCCCTCGCTCGGATCCCCCTCTTCCTCCCCCGCTCGCTCGGATCCCCCTCTTCCTCCCTCGCTCGGATCCCCCTCTTCCTCCCTCGCTCGGATCCCCCTCTTCCTCCCCCGCTCGCTCGGATCCCCCTCTTCCTCCCCCGCTCCGGTCCCCCTCCTCCCCGCTCGGATCTCCCTCTTCCTCCCTCGCTCGGATCCCCCTCTTCCTCCCTCGCTCGGATCCCCCTCTTCCTCCCCCGCTCGCTCGGATCCCCCTCTTCCTCCCTCGCTCGGATCCCCCTCTTCCTCCCCCGCTCGCTCGGATCCCCCTCTTCCTCCCCCGCTCGCTCGGATCCCCCTCTTCCTCCCCCGCTCGCTCGGATCCCCCTCTTCCTCCCCCGCTCGGATCCCCCTCTTCCTCCCCCGCTCGGATCCCCCCCCTCCTCCCCAATCATTCTCTCTGTTTCCTGTTTGGAATATTAAATCTCTCTTAAAACCTTCCACTCAGTGATCGTACTTCTGCGGATGTTCTGCGGAGCGCGGCTCCCATATGAGGAAGGGTCTTCCTTTTACCCCATGGGCACCTGATCACTTTTCCATAAACTCACTGTTTCCATCCCGGATTGCCGCGTCTGTTACGCCATCTGGTGTCACTTAGATCAGTCTTGTGCTCCTTCCCCCTTGTGGTGGATTTTGGTAGGACTGGATTTAAAACCACCTACAATATGTGAATATACACGTATCCCTCTTTACATGTTCGATCAGAGCGCCGCTGTCCACAAAATATTTTTCTATATAGATTTTTTTAGCTTTAGCACAATAAAAACCCTTTTTTTGGAAAAAAATGTAATCATTGAATTCAAAGTCCCAGAAGCTTTTTATTGAGCTGCAGTTTTTATTGGTGTCATTTTGGAGCACATCCCGCTTTTTTTAATCACTTTTATTTTATTTTTTTTAAGATGCAAAGTAAACAAAAAAACACATTTTGGCTCCTTTTTTTATAGCATTTTCCATGCAGAATGAAAAGTTTATATATATATATATATATATATATATATATTTTTTTACCAGTTTCTGTTTCTTTTCTAGTATTTTTATTATTTATGTCCCAGTGGGGGACTTGAACCTATGATCACTCTGATAATACACTGCAGTATTTCTGTACTGCAATGCATTTTAGCTTCTTATAGCGATCACAGGCCATGGCAGACGCAGGCGCCATTGTCTGGTTGCCATGGCAACACATTTAACGCTCTGTGATTACATGGTGAAGAGCTGATGACGTCTCAGAAGCAGGCCCTACCACTGTGAGCCCTATACACACCATGATTAACACTGGTTGCAGCATGTGTAGTGACCTGGACTGACACTACAGAATAAAAGTACTTTACCTGCAAGTAAAGAGCAACTGTTCTAACTACCAGTTAATTTAACAAAGGGTAATTAGGCTGGACTTCATTTAATAAGAAGAGGGAGTCAGGAAACTAAAGAGTTAAGGTTGTTGAGGCACCATCATAAATCAGTTAGGCTGTGACAGGCCCCCTGAGTGAGGGGAAAAAGTGGGGGTTCATTAATTTTGTATCACACACTTAGAAATTGATAACAGTGTTAGAAGTAAGAGAAGTGCAGTAGGGAGTCAGACAGTGAAGAGGTCACTCGGAGGGGAGAGGAGCTGAGATGGACATGAGGGAGGAAGCGGATTACCACGTAAAGACCCAACTTCTTCCTTCGCTTCTGTCCTGCTGTAATTAGAAACTCATTGTGTAAACTTTCAAGACATCCTGTGTGCAGCTGCTCATAAATCACAGAGGTTGTTTGTTTTTCCAGACCTGATGTCCGTTCAGGCCAGCTCTGCTTTCTACCGGACGACAACTTCAGACAAGTAGTAGAGAATCTTCATAGAAGTTTGTGAGAACTCAAGAAACCTTAAGCACAGTGTTTCAGGAATGGCAAAACTGTTAGTGGGGTTTATAAAGGGTATTTCTTGTCAGTTCTCTCTGTATAGCTCTTCCTTAGCTCAGATGCTGCCCCCTCAAAGTCTGTTTATCTGTGTGTAAAGTGTTAAACAGTGTATACTGTATACAAGCTGTATATGCAATTTCTAGAGCTTAATATTAATTCAGACAACCACGGGTCTGAAAGTAACTGGTGTGCCTGTTACTTATCTACATACGTGTGTTAGTCTTCTTTAGCTACCACGCACTATTAATCCAGGCACTGGCGTCACGATCACCAAACTCCATTAGTCATCCAGATCCTGTTGTATACCTTCAACGGTGCACGAGATTACAAAGAACGTGCTGCACTCATTGCCTCCGTGACACGGCTCCTCAGCCGCATCTTAGAAAACGCTTAGAGAGCGCAGGCCTCTTCCCGTCCGCTGCACATGCAAGGGGTTAACAGTGGGGATCACTGTTCGTATCGATCCCCGCTGCTCCGTCACAGATGGCTCGAGCTGCAGGCGGCGTGGGCTCTGATGCTCCTCAGCCTGCGCCATAAATAGGATGCAAGTTTACATCCATTTGCGGGAACCTCTTCCCAGCCAGGATTTACGTTCTGGGGCGGGAAGGGGGTGAAGTTATGTGGAGCCCACCTGTACCTGATAATACCGAGGGGCTTATCATACCGCCCCATATCTGGGGACACACGGAGGAATGTGGAGCCCTCCTGTACCTGATGATACCGGGGGGTTTATCATACCGCCCCATATCTGGGGACACACGGAGGAATGTGGAGCCCTACGGTACCTGATGATACCGGGGGGTTTATCATACCGCCCCATATCTGGGGACACACGGAGGAATGTAGAGCCCACCTGTACCTGATGATACCGGGGGGTTTATCATACCGCCCCATATCTGGGGACACACGGAGGAATGTGGAGCCCTACGGTACCTGATGATACCGGGGGGTTTATCATACCGCCCCATATCTGGGGACACACGGAGGAATGTGGAGCCCACCTGTACCTGATGATACCGGGGGGTTTATCATACCGCCCCATATCTGGGGACACACGGAGGAATATGGAGCCCTCCTGTACCTGATGATACCGAGGGGCTTATCGCACCGCCCCGTATCAGGGGACACACAGAGTAATGTGGAGCCCACCTGTACCTGATGATACCGAGGGGCTTATCGTAGCGCCCCGTATCTGGGGACACACAAAGTAATGTGGAGCCCACCTGTACCTGATGATACCGAGGGGCTTATCGTACCGCCCTGTATCTGGGTACACACAGAGTAATGTGGAGCCCACCTGTACCTGATGATACCGAGGGGCTTATCGTACCACCCCTCCGCCCCGTATCTGGGGACACATGGAGGAATGTGGAGCCCACCTGTACCTGATGATACCGAGGGGTATAGAAGAACACAGAGACTTTTTGATCTACATGAATTTCAGGTTTTTACACCCGATATCACATACAAATATCACCCCAACAACCCCGACCTATACTCTGCATTGGGAGAGCACCACCCAGTGGCAGCATCTGGTATCCTGCTCTCAGGAGGGCATCATCACGTGGGACTCACCCTTCTGCCAGTTGGTCATGCTGCTGCCTCCTCCGCTTCCACCCACCATGTCCGACATCCCTGCGTGCGTCCGACTCGATCCGGCTGAAAGTAAGGACGACATTAAAACAAGCGTTTTCGTAAAGAGGTGGAAACGACTTCAGTTCTGGGCTCGGATGTCAGAGTAGCCCCATTTATGGCCCCCGTGGCCCCCACGAGGCACTTAGAATGGCCTCAGTCCATCTTAAATGCTGCATTCAGAGTTCTGCTGCCTTGCTGTTCACTCTCAGGCCCTGTGACCCCTCGACGCCCGGACCCTCGCTGCATGCTAAGGATTGTGGGAGAAGGTCTACATACCGTCAACTACCTTCCTGCCATGAGCCGTCCAGGTATAGCGCCTGTCAGGTGTCTCAGGAGCCGTCATCTTTGTTAACCCTTTAATGCCTGAACGGCGCTCCCACAGTGTGATCATGGGGGGTCGTTCAGATGTCATGGCAGCTGGGGGTCTTCGGAAGACCCCTAAGCCTGCCATGACTGATAGTCTATCAGGCCCGGGCCGGTCTGTGAGAATGCAGTGTAATGTAATACTCTGGGATTGCATTATACTGTAAAGGCGATTTCAGGCATTTGTGGGAAAATGGAAAGATGAGTTTAAAAAAACAAAAGGTTTTATTAAAAATTAAATAAAAGTTTAAAAAAAAACCTTTCTCTCAGTCGTCTCCTCAAAAAACAAGAAATATGAAAAAATAATAGCAGTTTGGTATCACTGCGTCCATAAAACAGCCCCGATTGGTAAAACATCACATTATTGACCCCGTACGGTGAACGCCGTCACAAAACACGTGCAACTCCAGGATTGTGCGTCCCGATCACCCCGGGGGCAAGAAGAATGGAATCAAGCCCTTCACGACCAAGAAAGAAAGGCTACGACCTGGAGCGGCGGGGTATGTGTGATCGCGGGGCCACCTCTCTGCATACAGAGCATGCGTCAGCTGTTTATTACAGCTGACACCCGCGAGCAATAGCTGCGATCGGCTGTGCGGCCGATTGCGGCTATTAACCCTTTAAATGCCGCTGTCAATTCTGAACATCGTTCGGGGGTCCCGTAAGGCCCCCCCCACGGTGAGATCGGGGAAGCCGTGCAGGTGTCATGGCAGCCTTCTGAAAGGCCCCAGGGCTGCCTTAGCAGACTGCCTATCAAGCCATCCCTGTGGGGTGGCTTGATAGACTGCCTGTTAAATTGCAGTATGATGTATTGCTATAGCATTACCTCATACTGCAGGAGCGATCAAAGCATCCCAAGTTGTGGTCCCCTAGGGGGGACTTTAAAGTAAAGTAAAAAAAGAGATCAATAAAGTTTTATTAGTTGTAAAAAAAAAAAAAAAGAAAAGTTATAAAAGTTCAACTCGCCCCCCTTTTGCCAGATCTAGTATTAAAAAATCTAAATCACAAAATAAAAATACATATTTGGTATTGCTGCGTCCGTAAAAGTCCGATCTATCAAAGTAGCGCATTATTTACCGCGCACGCTGAACGACGGCTGAAAAAAATAAATAAAGAACGCCAGAAATGCACTTTTTTAGTCACCCTGTCTCCCAGAAAAAACGCAACAAAAAGCGATCAAAAAGTCGTATTTATTCAGAATTGATACTAACGGAAACTACAGGACGTCCCGCAAAAAATGAGCCCTCGGTGAACCACGTCGACGGGAAAAGAAAAAAGGTTATTGTGCGCAGAAGAGGCGGCAGAAAAGAACTGAAAAAATTAAATGTCTTTGAAAAAAAATAAGAGCAGTATAGAAAAAAAAAACCTCTCCAAGTTCAGCATCGCGGTAATCGGACGACCCGCAGAATAACCGTATCAGGTCGCTTTTGGTGCAGTTTGTGCGCCATAGAAACAAGACGCACCTAAAGATGGCGGAATGTCGGTTTTTTTTCATTTCACTCCACTAAGAATTTTTTTTAAATTTTTTCAGTACATTATATAGTATCAGCGAAAAATACAACTCGTCCCGCAAAAACCATCCCGCAGACCGCGGCGGTGATGGAGAAACAAAGGGGCGCCGATTTTTTTTTGAAGGGGGGAGGAAAAAACTAAAATGGAAAAGAAAAATGGGCCGCGTCATGAAGGGGTTAAATGTGATCCAAAAGTCGTATGAACCCCAAAATGATATTAATAAAACCTACAGGCCGCCGCGCAAAAAAAGCCCCCGCAACCCGACCGACAAGTAAAAGTTATGGGGGTCAAAAGTCAAAGCTAATTCTCTTGAAAAGGTATTTTGTTTGTTTCTGCGCCGCCCCGCAGGGTACAGAAGACGCCATCTTTACTGACTGTGAACGCCAGCAGAGCGACTGTGCGCCAGAAATTGCGCAGTTGCGTTGTTTTTCCTGGTTACACGGTCGTCCCGCAGACGCCGGCCCTCGTGGGGACGCCTCACCGCAAAAATGACACTCAGCAGTTTTTTAAAGTGGGGGGAAAAAAACCAAACCCAAAGTGGCGGCAGCGGGCAGGAAGGGGTTAATCCGGCACGTATTGCAATATGATAGAAGCAGAAGTGGCAGCACAGAGAACCAATCAGGGAACTCCTTCTAGAACACGCCTCTCTCCCACAATGCAGTGCAATACGCTGTTGGGACGGCTCCAGCTGAACTCTGAGTGCAGCTCTGCAGCTCAGCCGCTCTACTCACCGCTGGAGTGCTGGGAGTTGCTGTTCGCCTCCTCGTAGTTGTTCGGCTGCTTCGCTTCCACGTCTTGGTTAAACACACTTTCTGAGAGGAAGAAACAAAGACACCGTTAAACCTCCGCGAAGGGCAGAACCGGCGCAGATCAGCAGCTCCTACAACCCCCAGCAGGGGGCGCCATCGCGTTCCTGAAGTAGACCCCACAGAGGATGCCCGCTCTGTCCCTAAAAGGCCTTCCAGTACGAACCTCTCAGCCAATAAGAAGCCCTGTCAGTTGGCGCTTCCCAATCCCACTTCTGATAGGCTGAGAGGTGGGGTGTCCCTTGTATGCAGCGCCCCCTACTGTTTGTCCCCGATAAAAGAACAGTGGCTAGGACAGGGGTGTCCAACCCGCGGGCTGCAAGCGGTTCAGGATGGCTGATAATGGAGCCCTGGGGGGGATGGGATGAGAGGCGGCAGTCTAATGGTGGCCGGCCGGCACTGTGTAGGGGGACACGGACAGGTACTGTGTCCAGGCTGGCATACAGAAGCAGGCTCTGACCCCCCATGGGAGACGATGTGGCCTGGTGGCAGCAGCGTCGCTTGTGTGGGGGATGATGGGGGTTGCGTCGAGGATGATGCGGGTTGCGTGGGGGATGATGGAGGATTGTGTGGGAGATGATGGGGATAATGGCGGTTGCGTGGGGGATGATGGCGGTTGCGTGGGGGATGATGGAGGATTGCGTGGGGGATGATGGGGGTTGTGTGGGGGATGATGGGGGTTGTGTGGGGGATGATGGGGGGGGGTGGAGGATAATGGGGGTTGTGTGGGGGATGATGGGGGGTTGTGTGGGGGATGATGGGGGGTTGCGTGGGGGATGATGGCGGTTGCGTGGGGGATGATGGCGGTTGCGTGGGGGATGATGGAGGATTGTGTGGGGGATGATGGGGGTTGTGTGGGGGATGATGGGGGTTGTGTGGGGGATGATGGGGGTGTGTGGGGGATGATGGGGGTGTGTGGGGGATGATGGGGGGGGTGTGGAGGATAATGGGGGTTGCGTGGGGGATGATGGGGGGTTGCGTGGGGGATGATGGGGGGTTGCGTGGGGGATGATGGGGGGTTGCGTGGGGGATGATGGGGGGTTGCGTGGGGGATGATGGCGGTTGCGTGGGGGATGATGGCAGTTGCGTGGGGGATGATGGAGGATTGTGTGGGGGATGATGGGGGTTGTGTGGGGGATGATGAGGGTTGTGTGGGGGATGATGGGGGTGTGTGGAGGATAATGGGGGTTGTGTGGGGGATGATGGGGGGTTGCGTGGGGGATGATGGGGGGTTGCGTGGGGGATGATGGAGGGTTGCGTGGGGGATGATGGCGGTTGCGTGGGGGATGATGGCGGTTGCGTGGGGGATGATGGAGGATTGTGTGGGGGATGATGGGGGTTGTGTGGGGGATGATGGGGGTTGTGTGGGGGATGATGAGGGTTGTGTGGGGGATGATGGGGGTTGTGTGGGGGATGATGGGGGTTGTGTGGGGGATGATGGGGGGGGTGGAGGATAATGGGGGTTGTGTGGGGGATGATGGGGGGTTGCGTGGGGGATGATGGCGGTTGCGTGGGGGATGATGGCGGTTGCGTGGGGGATGATGGCGGTTGCGTGGGGGATGATGGAGGATTGTGTGGGGGATCATGGGGGTTGTGTGGGGGATGATGAGGGTTGTGTGGGGGATGATGGGGGGTTGTGTGGGGGATAATGGGGGGGTGGAGGATAATGGGGGTTGTGTGGGGGATGATGGCGGTTGCGTGGGGGATGATGGGGGTTGCGTGGGGGATGATGGGGGTTGTGTGGGGGATGATGGGGGGGTGGAGGATAATGGGGGTTGTGTGGGGGATGATGGGGGGTTGTGTGGGGGATGATGGGGGTTGTGTGGGGGATGATGGGGGGGTGGAGGATAATGGGGGTTGTGTGGGGGATGATGGCGGTTGCGTGGGGGATGATGGCGGTTGCGTGGGGGATGATGGCGGTTGCGTGGGGGATGATGGCGGTTGCGTGGGGGATGATGGCGGTTGCGTGGGGGATGATGGAGGATTGTGTGGGGGATGATGGGGGTTGTGTGGGGGATGATGGGGGTTGTGTGGGGGATGATGGGGGTGTGTGGAGGATGATGGGGGGGGTGTGGAGGATAATGGGGGTTGCGTGGGGGATGATGGCGGTTGCGTGGGGGATGATGGCAGTTGCGTGGGGGATGATGGCGGTTGCGTGGGGGATGATGGCGGTTGCGTGGGGGATGATGGCGGTTGCGTGGGGGATGATGGAGGATTGTGTGGGGGATGATGGAGGGTTGTGTGGGGGATGACGGGGGTTGTGTGGGGGATGACGGGGGTTGTGTGGGGGATGATGGGGGTTGTGTGGGGGATGATGGGGGGGTGGAGGATAATGGGGGTTGCGTGGGGGATGATGGCGGTTGCGTGGGGGATGATGGCGGTTGCGTGGGGGATGATGGCGGTTGCGTGGGGGATGATGGAGGTTTGTGTGGGGGATGATGGGGGTTGTGTGGGGGATGATGAGGGTTGTGTGGGGGATGATGAGGGTTGTGTGGGGGATAATGGGGGGGTGGAGGATAATGGGGGTTGTGTGGGGGATGATGGCGGTTGCGTGGGGGATGATGGGGGTTGTGTGGGGGATGATGGGGGTTGTGTGGGGGATGATGGGGGGTGGAGGATAATGGGGGTTGTGTGGGGGATGATGGGGGGTTGTGTGGGGGATGATGGGGGTTGCGTGGGGGATGATGGGGGGTTGCGTGGGGGATGATGGGGGGTTGTGTGGGGGATTATGGGTGGTTGCGTGGGGGATGATGGGGGGTTGCGTGGGGGATGATGGCGGTTGCGTGGGGGATGATGGCGGTTGCGTGGGGGATGATGGCGGTTGCGTGGGGGATGATGGAGGATTGTGTGGGGGATGATGGGGGTTGTGTGGGGGATGATGGGGGTTGTGTGGGGGATGATGAGGGTTGTGTGTGGGATGATGGGGGTGTGTGGAGGATGATGGGGGGGGGTGTGGAGGATAAAGGGGGTTGTGTGGGGGATGATGGGGGGTTGTGTGGGGGATGATGGGGGTTGCGTAGGGGATGATGGGGGGTTGCGTGGGGGATGATGGCGGTTGCGTGGGGGATGATGGCGGTTGCGTGGGGGATGATGGCGGTTGCGTGGGGGATGATGGAGGATTGTGTGGCGGATGATGGGGGGTTATGTGGGGGATGATGGGGGTGTGTGGAGGATGATGGGGGGGTGGAGGATAATGGGGGTTGTGTGGGGGATGATGGAGGGTTGTGTGGGGGATGATGGGGGTTGTGTGGGGGATGATGGGGGTTGTGTGGGGGATGATGGGGGTTGTGTGGGGGATGATGGGGGGTGGAGGATAATGGGGGTTGCGTGGGGGATGATGGGGGGTTGCGTGGGGGATGATGGCGGTTGCGTGGGGGATGATGGCGGTTGCGTGGGGGATGATGGCGGTTGCGTGGGGGATGATGGAGGATTGTGTGGGGGATGATGGGGGTTGTGTGGGGGATGATGAGGGTTGTGTGGGGGATGATGAGGGTTGTGTGGGGGATAATGGGGGGGTGGAGGATAATGGGGGTTGTGTGGGGGATGATGGCGGTTGCGTGGGGGATGATGGGGGTTGTGTGGGGGATGATGGGGGTTGTGTGGGGGATGATGGGGGTTGTGTGGGGGATGATGGGGGTTGTGTGGGGGATGATGGGGGTTGCGTGGGGGATGATGGGGGGTTGCGTGGGGGATGATGGGGGGTTGTGTGGGGGATTATGGGGGGTTGCGTGGGGGATGATGGGGGGGTTGCGTGGGGGATGATGGCGGTTGCGTGGGGGATGATGGCGGTTGCGTGGGGGATGATGGCGGTTGCGTGGGGGATGATGGAGGATTGTGTGGGGGATGATGGGGGTTGTGTGGGGGATGATGGGGGTTGTGTGGGGGATGATGAGGGTTGTGTGGGGGATGATGGGGGTGTGTGGAGGATGATGGGGGGGGTGTGGAGGATAAAGGGGGTTGTGTGGGGGATGATGGGGGGTTGTGTGGGGGATGATGGGGGGTTGCGTGGGGGATGATGGGGGTTTGCGTGGGGGATGATGGCGGTTGCGTGGGGGATGATGGCGGTTGCGTGGGGGATGATGGAGGATTGTGTGGGGGATGATGGGGGGTTATGTGGGGGATGATGGGGGTGTGTGGAGGATGATGGGGGGGTGGAGGATAATGGGGGTTGTGTGGGGGATGATGGGGGGTTGTGTGGGGGATGATGGGGGGTTGTGTGGGGGATGATGGGGGTTGTATGGGGGATGATGGGGGTTGTGTGGGGGATGATGGGGGGTTGTGTGGGGGATGATGGGGGGTTGTGTGGGGGATGATGGGGGGTTGTGTGGGGGATGATGGGGGTTGTGTGGGGGATGATGGGGGTTGTGTGGGGGATGATGGGGGTTGTGTGGAGGATGATGAGGGTTGTGTGGGGGATGATGGGGGGTTGTGTGGGGGATGATGGGGGTTGTGTGGGGGATGATGAGGGTTGTGTGGGGGATGATGAGGGTTGTGTGGGGGATGATGGGGGGTTGTGTGGGGGATGATGGGGGGGTGGAGGATAATGGGGGTTGTGTGGGGGATGATGGGGGGTTGTGTGGGGGATGATGGGGGGGGGGGTGGAGGATAATGGGGGTTGTGTGGGGGATGATGAGGGTTGTGTGGGGGATGATGGGGGGTTGTGTGGGGGATGATGGGGGTTGTGTGGGGGATGATGGGGGTTGTGTGGGGGATGATGGGGGTTGTGTGGGGGATGATGGGGGGTTGTGTGGGGGATGATGGGGGGTTGTGTGGGGGATGATGGGGGTTGTGTGGGGGATGATGGGGGTTGTGTGGGGGATGATGGGGGGTTGTGTGGGGGATGATGGGGGGTTGTGTGGGGGATGATGGGGGTTGTGTGGGAGATGATGGGGGTTGTGTGGGGGATGATGGGGGTTGTGTGGGGGATGATGGGGGTTGTGTGGGGGATATTAAGGGTTGTGTGGGGGATGATGGGGGTTGTGTGGAGGATGATGAGGGTTGTGTGGGGGATGATGGGGGTTGTGTGGGGGATGATGGGGGTTGTGTGAGGGATGATAAGGGTTGTGTGGGGGATGATGGGGGTTGTGTGGGGGATGATGGGGGTTGTGTGGGGGATGATGGAGGATTGTGGAGGATGATGCGCTGCATCATTAACGCTTGTGTACATAATTTGTGGCCCAGGACACGTGGTGTTCTCCCGCCGTGGCCTGGGGACGTGGCAGGTTGGACACCCCTGCAGGACACGGCCGGCACGCGGTACATAAGGCAGGGTGGGTTAATACTCACTGATCGGAGTGTGCAGCGCTACGTGCTCCTGGTACGGAGTGTAATATTTGTACTGCTTGCCGCAGAACTCGCACATATAATTACCGGTTTCTACAGAAGCAAAAAGAGAGGAGATGATTCCACATCAGGAGAACAAAACCAGAAGACAGAAGACACATTGTGGCGAGGAGCCGATCCGTCCTCACGGCATCCACTGCCACCATACAGGGGCTTCCGGGACTCCTTAAATCATCCAGACCGCTGGAGGTCCGACTAGAGCTGTGGAGCGCGGGGGGCGAGCGCTGCAGCCTGTTCCTCCGCCGGTCACATTTATCGGTCATGTAAACCTTGTGCAGCTCAGTCCATCCAAGTGAATGAGCCGCAATACCGCACTGCAACGCCACGAACTATACACTATGTGACAGAAGTACCGGGCCCAGAGATGTGTGCAGGGATTGGCCTCCATTCCTGGAGGAGCCTCAGATAGTGATGCCGGGGTGATGGGTGTGTTGGGCGCATAGATACGGCATTCTAGTTCATCGCACTCGATGGGATTGAGATCCGGGCTTTGGGCCGATGAGGTCTGCAGACGTTCTGCCTCCACACTGTTGGTGGAGACACGGAGCTGTACCAGAGTATTACCACAGGGGAGGTGATGCCACATTGTCCGGGATGTCTCTGTACCCATTGGTGTTGGGGGTGGTCTTCACTATAACCAATGGCCCCAGTCCTTCCCCACAGAACCCACCCCCCACCATAACAGAACCTTCCCCAAACATCCCTCTTGGGATGATGCCGTGACGTAGAAACCGCTCTTTAGGCAACTGCCACACCCAAGTGCCGCCATCCGATCGGAAGATGGTGGACTATGATTCATCCACAACATTTGCTTCCACTCACTTACAGTCCGTCGCTCCAAGCCCCGTCGCAGCGGCTCGTCCATGGTAACCTTTCACATGCCGTTCCCTGCAGATGGTTCTGGTACTAATGGATGTCCAATGTCCTGTGAGACCCCCTGAGCGAGGGCAGACGATGTGTGTGATGTCTTCACAGCTCCTACAAGGCTTCGTTGTCCACGTTCTGTCAGTTTACAAGGTCTCCCTGAACATGGCGGCACCGCACACACCGGATGGCCTCCATCTACCAATAACATGGCCAAAAGTGGAAGGTCCAGGAGCTGCGATGTCCGTACTGATTGGTTGGTGACATCCCCCCACAGGACCCCGTTGTCAGCTCTACACCTGGTGACATCCCACCACCAGACCCTGTTGTCGGCTCTATACCGGGTGACATCCCACCACCAGACCCCTTTGTCGGCTCTACACCTGGTGACATCCCCCCACCAGACGCCGTTGTCACCTCTACACCTGGTGACATCCCCCCACCAGACGCCGTTGTCACCTCTACACCTGGTGACATCCCACCACCAGACCCCATTGTCGGCTCTACACCCAGTGATATCCCCCCACCAGACCCCGTTGTCAGCTCTACACCTGGTGACATCCCCCCACCAGACCCCGTTGTCAGCTGTACACCTGGTGACATCCCCCCACCAGACCCTGCTGTCGGCTCTACACCTGGTGACATCCCAACACCAGACCCCATTGTCACCTGTACACCTGGTGACATCTCAACACCAGACCCCGTTGTCACCTCTACACCTGGTGACATCTCAACACCAGACCCCGTTGTCACCTCTACACCTGGTGACATCCCCACAACACCAGACCCCGTTGTCACCTCTACACCTGGTGACATCCCCACAACACTGGACCCCATTGTCAGCTCTACACCTGGTGACATCCCCCCCACCACCAGACCCCATTGTCAGCTCTACACCTGGTGACATCCCCACCACCACCAGACCCCATTGTCAGCTCTACACCTGGTGACATCCCACCACCAGACCCCGTTGTCAGCTCTACACCTGGTGACATCCCACCACCAGACCCCGTTGTCAGCTCTACACCTGGTGACATCCCCACCACCACCAGACCCCATTGTCAGCTCTACACCTGGTGACATCCCCACCACCAGACCCCGTTGTCAGCTCTACACCTGGTGACATCCCACCACCAGACCCCGTTGTCAGCTCTACACCGGGTGACATCCCCACCACCAGACCCCATTGTCAGCTCTACACCTGGTGACATCCCCCCACCAGACCCCGTTGTCAGCTCTACACCTGGTGACATCCCACCACCAGACGCCGTTGTCACCTCTACACCTGGTGACATCCCACCACCAGACGCCGTTGTCACCTCTACACCTGGTGACATCCCACCACCAGGCCCCGTTGTCGGCTCTACACCCGGTGATATCCCCCCACCAGACCCCGTTGTCAGCTCTACACCTGGTGACATCTCAACACCAGACCCCGTTGTCACCTCTACACCTGGTGACATCCCCACAACACCAGACCCCGTTGTCAGCTCTACACCTGGTGACATCCCCACAACACTGGACCCCATTGTCGGCTCTACACCTGGTGACATCCCCCCCACCACCAGACCCCGTTGTCAGCTCTACACCTGGTGACATCCCCACCACCACCAGACCCCATTGTCAGTTCTACACCTTGTGACATTTCCACCACCACCAGACCCCATTGTCAGCTCTACACCTGGTGACATCCCACCACCAGACCCCATTGTCAGCTCTACACCTGGTGACATCCCCTCACCAGATCCCGTTGTCAGCTCTACACCTGGTGACATCCCCCCACCAGACCCCGTTGTCGGCTCTATACCTGGTGACATCCCACCACCAGACCCCTTTGTCGGCTCTACACCTGGTGACATCCCCCCACCAGACGCCGTTGTCACCTCTACACCTGGTGACATCCCACCACCAGACCCCGTTGTCAGCTCTATACCTGGTGACATTCCACCACCAGACCCCTTTGTCAGCTCTACACCTGGTGACATCCCCCCACCAGACGCCGTTGTCACCTCTACACCTGGTGACATCCCACCACCAGACCCCGTTGTCAGCTCTACACCTGGTGACATCCCCCCACCAGACCCCGCT
This sequence comes from Eleutherodactylus coqui, assembly GCA_035609135.1. NCBI lineage: Eukaryota > Metazoa > Chordata > Amphibia > Anura > Eleutherodactylidae > Eleutherodactylus > Eleutherodactylus coqui. Next base: position 1,191,414 of record CM069414.1, on the reverse strand, counting down.
GTTGGCTCTACACCTGGTGACATCTCAACACCAGACCCCGTTGTCACCTCTACACCTGGTGACATCCCCACAACACCAGACCCCGTTGTCAGCTCTACACCTGGTGACATCCCCACCACCACCAGACCCCATTGTCAGCTCTACACCTGGTGACATCCCACCACCAGACCCCGTTGTCAGCTCTACACCTGGTGACATCCCCACCACCACCAGACCCCATTGTCAGCTCTACACCTGGTGACATCCCCACCACCAGACCCTGTTGTCAGCTCTACACCTGGTGACATCCCCCCACCAGACCCCGTTGTCAGCTCTACACCTGGTGACATCCCCACCACCACCAGACCCCGTTGTCAGCTCTACACCTGGTGACATCCCCACCACCACCAGACCCCGTTGTCAGCTCTACACCTGGTGACATCCCCACCACCAGACCCCGTTGTCAGCTCTACACCTGGTGACATCCCCCCACCAGACCCCGTTGTCAGCTCTACACCTGGTGACATCCCCCCACCAGACCCCGTTGTCAGCTCTACACCTGGTGACATCACCCCACCTGTCCCCGTTGTCAGCTTTAGACCTGAGGGCATCTGATAGATTTTGGGATCTCCTGTGTGATCTTCTCCTTTATACCTGATGCTACACATCACCGGACTGCCGGGGGGGGGGGGGGGGGGCACATACTTCTGTCACCATAGTGTACAGCACTGCTCCTAAAATGAAGAGGCTGCAACGTTCACCCAAATGCCATGTTGTCTTCAAACAGCTGATCAATGGGGGTCCCAGACGTCAGACCCTGACCAATGGGATATTGACCAGCGGTCCTAAGAAGTCATCATTATTGGAGTCCCAGAAAAGCCCTTCACCTGTCCCATCCTGCTTCTCTTCATACAGACATGTCCCCTTAAAGGGGCTTCTATGGAATTAAAGGGGTTGTGCCAGAATCTGCTTTTATCACCCAGAGGGGAGGTAATAAAACCTCCCAGCACCTCCAGAGGTTAAATGAAGTACTTCACAGAAAGCAATAGGCTGTAAGTGTAGCACACAGAGGAGCCAGGTCCTCCAGCGACAGACAGACTCTTAGTAGCCATCTGGGCTTTGGCTAACGATCAGCATCCTGATAGCGACGTCCCCTTCCCTTTAACCCTTTAGTTTTTAACTGCGTATATAAAAGATGGGCCTACAAATCAGAAAGCTCTTATGTCACATGGAGAAGACACAGAGGGGTCCACCAATCTGCCCGCTCTATTAGCAGCAGAGCATCGCCGAGCGGATCTCACTAACGGTACTCCACAGTGAACGAGCCCTTTAAATTAGCTAGTGCATAAAGACGTGGGGCAGCGGTGCAGAACAACCACCCAGGGCGTCAGCGCCGCTCCTCTGGTCATCATGTACCGTGGATTCTAGCACTGAACAGGAAGCGGTGCCACCATGTATGTGTGATGACGTCACGCTGGTGCAATAGTGAAAGAATGTAATAAAATGTAAAGGCAACCTCAGAGCTCAACTCCTCCGTGTTACACTACTGGCAATGGGCAACCCAGGACACAACCTGAACCTGACGGAAACAAGCTGAGAAAACCTGAGACTAATAAAGAGGGCTCTAAACGTGGAGCAGCAGTGCAGCCTGGGCTCTAAACGTGGAGCAGCAGTGCAGCCTGGGCTCTAAACGTGGAGCAGCAGTGCAGCCTGGGCTCTAAACGTGGAGCAGCAGTGCAGCCTGGGCTCTAAACGTGGGGCAGCAGTGCAGCCTGGGCTCTAAACGTGGAGCAGCAGTGCAGCCTGGTCTTTACATGTGGAGCAGCAGTGCAGCCTGGGCTCTAAACGTGGGGCAGCAGTGCAGCCTGGGCTCTAAACGTGGGGCAGCAGTGCAGCCTGGGCTCTAAACGTGGGGCAGCAGTGCAGCCTGGGCTCTAAACGTGGAGCAGCAGTGCAGCCTGGGCTCTAAACGTGGGGCAGCAGTGCAGCCTGGGCTCTAAACGTGGAGCAGCAGTGCAGCCTGGGCTCTAAACGTGGAGCAGCAGTGCAGCCTGGGCTCTAAACGTGGAGCAGCAGTGCAGCCTGGGCTCTAAACGTGGAGCAGCAGTGCAGCCTGGGCTCTAAACGTGGAGCAGCAGTGCAGCCTGGGCTCTAAACGTGGAGCAGCAGTGCAGCCTGGGCTCTAAATGTGGAGCAGCAGTGCAGCCTGGGCTCTAAACGTGGAGCAGCAGTGCAGCCTGGGCTCTAAACGTGGAGCAGCAGTGCAGCCTGGGTTTTAAACGTGGAGCAGCAGTGCAGCCTGGGCTCTAAACGTGGAGCAGCAGTGCAGCCTGGGCTCTAAACGTGGAGCAGCAGTGCAGCCTGGGCTCTAAACGTGGAGCAGCAGTGCAGCCTGGGCTCTAAACGTAGAGCAGCAGTGCAGCCTGGGATCTAAACATGGAGCAGCAGTGCAGCCTGGGCTCTAAATGTGGAGCAGCAGTGCAGCCTGGGCTCTAAACATAGAGCAGCAGTGCAGCCTGGGATCTAAACGTGGAGCAGCAGTGCAGCCTGGGCTCTAAACGTGGAGCAGCAGTGCAGCCTGGGCTCTAAACGTGGAGCAGCAGTGCAGCCTGGGCTCTAAACGTGGAGCAGCAGTGCAGCCTGGGCTCTAAACGTGGAGCAGCAGTGCAGCCTGGGCTCTAAACGTGGAGCAGCAGAGCAGCCTGTGGTTTTGGAGATCGTCCTGCTAGAAATGCACATTTCTTCTTGAATGAATCCCAAGAGCGCCGGCTCCTCCAGGTGTGTCGCCTCCTGCTGTCTGCCTGACACACTGCAGCTGCATCTCCTTCCTCACCAGATGGATTTCCTGGAGACTGAAGTGGATTCTATACAATTACAGAAGCTTGCAGGAAGGAAGATGGACGCGAGCCGCTGGCGCCGCCCGTGACTAGAATACCAGAGAACACGTTTTAGATCAGCAGGAAGGTGGGGACCCCTTTAAATAAAACCAGATGTGGCCGCCGGGCAATCAGCTGTTCTATGCCGGTTTTCCAACCAGTCACTATACGGTAAATGTATTTCATGGAGGCTCCTCAGAGGACTGACTGGACACGTAATACAAGGAGAGCGCAGGGCCAAAACACACCACACATATATGTACAGCGCTGTGCACATGTCGTAGGCAGGTGGGGAGAGAATGCTGCAGTCAGAGCGCTTCAGAAGCAGAAGGGTTAATAGTTTACTTTGTCAATTACCAAAAATGCTAAATGACTGAACAAAAGAGAAAAGTGACCCCATCAATATTGGGTGTGACGCCGTGCAGCTTCATCGTCCTCGGCACACCTCTGCAGCCAGGGGGTTTGTAAGGTTATAGTCAGGCTTATGGTTAACCATTTATGCCAAACAGCTGATAATGATCATCATTGTAGGAGGCTTATCAGTGGGTGTGCAACAGACAAACTCTACTACAAGGGTGAGGTTGTGGAAGACAGTACACAGATCATACATCATGCCAAAGCTGAGCGCAGCAATAAGACACAAAGTGGTTATACAGCATCAGCAAGGTCTCTCCCAGGCAAAAATTTTACGGCAGACTGGGGGTTGAAGATCTGCCGTTCATGCTCCTTAGAAGAAGCACAAAGAAAAGGGCAATGGTGGGAACTGAAGACGCAGCGGTCGGGTAAGGAAACTACTGCAGCAGATGAGGTACATCATGCTTACTTCCCTTCTAAAACAGAAGACGTGCAGCAGTGCCATCAAGTCATAACGGACAGAAACCAGTGGGACCCCGGTACACCCACCTACTGTTCAGAAGTAGGGGGAGAGTGGTACAATAATGAGTGTCTGCAGGCAGCAGTGAAGCATGGATAAAGCAGTACAATAATGAGTGTCTGCAGGCAGAAGTGAAGCATGGTGGAGAGCAGTACAATAATGAGTGTCTGCAGGCAGCAGTGAAGGCAGGCAGCAGTGAAGCATGGTGGAGTGCAGTATAATAATGAGTGTCTGCAGGCAGCAGTGAAGCATGGTGGTGAGCGGTACAATCATGAGTGTCTGCAGGCAGCAGTGAAGCATGGTGGAGAGCGGTACAATAATGAGTGTCTGCAGGCAGCAGTGAAGCATGGTGGAGAGCGGTACAATAATGAGTGTCTGTAGGCAGAAGTGAAGCACAGTGGAGAGCGGTACAATAATGAGTGTTTGCAGGAGGCAGTGAAGCATGGGGGAGAGCGGTACAATAATGAGTGTCTGTAGGCAGAAGTGAAGCATGGTGGTGAGCGGTACAATAATGAGTGTTTGCAGGAGGCAGTGAAGCATGGGGGAGAGCGGTACAATAGTGAGTGTCTGCAGGCAGCAGTGAAGTATGGTGGAGAGCGGTACAATAGTGACTGTCTGCAGGCAGCAGTGAAGTATGGTGGAGAGCGGTACAATAATGAGTGTCTGCAGGCTGAAGTGAAGCATTTCAGCATATGGTTTTGGGGATTTGGACAGAATTACTGGTGACCTTAATGCTGAAAAATACAGACAGACAGTTACCCATCATGCAATACCATGAGGGAGGGATCTGAGTGGCTCCACATGTATTCTGCAGCAGGACAACAACCCCCAGCATCCAGCCAGTGTCACTAAAAACCACATTTAGTGTTTGGAAGAACAAGGAGTCCAGGAAGTGATGATTTGGCCCCACAGAGCCCCGATCTCACATCATGTAGTCTGTCTGGGATTACATGAAGAGACAGAAGGATTGGAGCGAGCCGACATCCACAGATATGTGCTCAGTTCTCCAAGATGGCTGGAACCTCCCTGCCGAGTGCCTTCAAAAACTGTGTGCAAGTCTACCGAGAAGAACTGATGAAGGTGAAGGCCGGCGCAGCGGATACTGATGGAGTTACATTTGTCTCTTGTTCAGTCACTTTGGATTTTGTCAATTGCCTATTAACCCTTCTACTTCTGGAAGCATTCTGACTGTGCAGTACGACTCCACACTTGTTACTCTGTGCTGCAGATAGAAGTCAGATAACCATTTACACAGACCCCGTGAGACCCCTCTGAGACCCCCATCCCCCCTCCCCACTACACAGGGATGACACTCTTACGGTTCGTCACGTCGCTGCTTCGCTGGGGGTTTTGTCGCAGATTCTGGGCGGATCTGCAGCACATTTTGTGCTTCCAATTGAATTCAAAGTGAAGGGGTGAAATGTTCTGCAGAGCGGCACCAAAAGCGGGAGCGGATCAGCGAGGTGAGAACGGAGCCGAGGGTACAGGGAAACCAAAAGTGATGCATGAGGATGAGATCCTAGCGGGGTGGCGGCGGTGAGCATACTTGGACCCAGTTTGACACATGGCTCTAGGTCCTCTTCTTTGGCGTCCCCTGAAGTTACCATCATATGGATATAGGTGTCTAAAAAGGCAAAACGGAAACCATGAAGAAGAAGATGGAACGGAGGTCACATGATCTGAGGAGGGGGACAGACGAATCAGGAGACAGAAGGAGGCCGCCTCCCTGCGGGTGAAGATGTGGATCTAACCGGTAGGACGCGGCGCCGCTGACCAGAGCCTCACTGAATGCCCAAGGCCGTGGGGCTCATTCACTGCGAATAACAGCCCCGACTCCAGCGGCCTCCGTCACCGCACATAACAGCCCTGACTCCAGCGGCCTCCGTCACCGCAAATAACAGCCCCGACTCCAGCGGCCTCCGTCACCGTAATAACAGGCCCGACTCCAGCGGCCTCCGTCACATCTGCGGATAAATCACGCAATTCTTAGGGACGTAGAATAATATGCATCGGCCTATTTTAGAGCGTATTCTGCGCTGCAACAAGCGATAGGCGTGAACGGCCGCGCAAATATGCAGCGAATTATGGGAAACACGCTAATCCGTGCAACAAAACAAGCGGCCGTCAGTCCATATGTGCGGACTACGATGCGCTTCTGCCCGTGTGAATGAGGCACATGCACTTCTCCTGATGGCCACAAGATGTCAGCAGAGAGGTTCCAGCCGCTATTTGCTACATTTAGTTCGGTTGATGTTTTATGTAGCGGAGCGCGATGAGGCGACAGGGGGGCGGCGGCCTCACATCAGCGCTGGGGATTCCACTTTCAGGCTCCGTTTGTGGAGCAACAAAGGGGAATCCCTGCATACGGTACAGAACAGCGCCGGGCGGACTCCACTGACTAGAATGGCGCCCCCTGCTGCCCGACTTTGGATAGCAGTCATCTAGATGGAGTTTAACCCCTGAGTGACCACAACAGGCAGTAACGGGCGTTACACCTGCACACATCTCTGCAGGGCGCTGGATGGCGGACTGCTGACGGCGCGGCTCCTGCTCTGCGGCCAATCCGCTCATTACAATGGCTGACGTGGGCCGTAAAATAGCGACACAATGCGCTGAAACAGAACTCAGCACTGCTTTAGCGCGGCGCTCTAAACGCTCGTCTGGGAATAGAGGCTAAGCGCGCTAGGACGCTGTAAAACGCCAGTGTGGAAGGGGGCAGAGGGGGCATTCAGATGGGCGCGTTTCACGCCCGTGTTCTGTCCAATGGCGATATGGGTGGGGCCGCACGCCTTAATACTGCGATTTCAATGTATTTAGTCACATGAGCGATACTTCTCTCACGGCGCCGCGCGTCTTATTTGTGCGCGATTCCTCGTGTAATCTTTAAAAAAAAAAAAATCCCATCGCACCCAGAGGTCATGTGATCTGCCCGCGAGTGCGCTGCGACTCCTGCCACTGAAACGGGTCGGGACCGCTCGCCGTCTGCTGCCGCACATCAGCAGCGCAGATACACAGAAGCGCGGCGAGACGGTTATTAAATGGAAAAAAAAAGTGCGATATCGGTACGAATCTCCTACTCCGATATGGCACTCGCCCATGTGACTACAGCCTCCGATCCCAAGAGTTTAACCCCTTACATGCCACAATCACTAGGAACTGCAGCCTGTAAGCAGATGGCAGGGGGAGGGGCTCAACGCAGCGTAGTCACAAGGTAGCAACGGGTTCCCATGGCAGCCGGAAGACTAACAAAGGGCTTCATGTCTACAGTGTAACTCAGACTATTATGCCCCGCCCCCTGCCGAGTCTAATAGGCTGCTGTCATAGGCTGAGTAGAATGCAATACAGAAGTAATGCAGTGCAGTATCCAGAGAACGAACGATCACATCTTCACATCAGGTGGCTGGCAACAAATAAGTAAAGCTTCCAGGTTATGGTGATGGCTGGAAGAAGGAAACCTCTCCAACACATTATATGTCCCCCAGAGTGCAGCCAGTAACATCTCCAACACATTATATGTCCCCCAGAGTGCGGCCAGTAACATCTCCAACACATTATATGTCCCCCAGAGTGCGGCCAGTAACATCTCCAGCACATTATATGTCCCCCAGAGTGCGGCCAGTAACATCTCCAACACATTATATGTCCTCCAGAGTGCAGCCAGTAACATCTCCAACACATTATATGTCCCCCAGAGTGCGGCCAGTAACATCTCCAACCCATTACATGTCCCCCAGAGTGCAGCCAGTAACATCTCCAACCCATTACATGTCCCCCAGAGTGCAGCCAGTAAAACCTCCAACACATTATATGTCCCCCAGAGTGCAGCCAGAAACATCTCCAACACATTATATGTCCCCTAGAGTGCAGCCAGTAACATCTCCAACACATTATAGGTCCCCCAGAGTGCAGCCAGTAACATCTCCAACACATTATATGTCCCCCAGAGTGCGGCCAGTAACATCTCCAACCCATTACATGTCCCCCAGAGTGCGGCCAGTAACATCTCCAACACATTATATGTCCCCCAGAGTGCAGCCAGTAAAACCTCCAACACATTATATGTCCCCCAGAGTGCAGCCAGAAACATCTCCAACACATTATATGTCCCCTAGAGTGCAGCCAGTAACATCTCCAACACATTATAGGTCCCCCAGAGTGCGGCCAGTAACATCTCCAACACATTATATGTCCCCCAGAGTGCGGCCAGTAACATCTCCAACACATTAGATGTCCCCCAGAGTGCGGCCAGTAACATCTCCAACACATTATATGTCCCCCAGAGTGCGGCAAGTAACATCTCCAACACATTATATGTCCCCCAGAGTGCGGCCAGTAACATCTCCAACACATTATATGTCCTCCAGACTGCAACCAGTAACATCTCCAACACATTATATGTCCCCCAGAGTGCGGCCAGTAACACCTCCAACACATTATATGTCCCCCAGAGTGCAGCCAGAAACATCTCCAACACATTATATGTCCCCTAGAGTGCAGCCAGTAACATCTCCAACACATTATAGGTCCCCCAGAGTGCGGCCAGTAACATCTCCAACACATTATATGTCCCCCAGAGTGCGGCCAGTAACATCTCCAACACATTAGATGTCCCCCAGAGTGCAGCCAGTAACATCTCCAACACATTATATGTCCCCCAGAGTGCGGCCAGTAACATCTCCAATACATTATATGTCCCCCAGAGTGCAGCCAGTAACATCTCCAACACATTATATGTCCCCCAGAGTGCAGCCAGTAACATCTCCAACACATTATATGTCCCCCAGAGTGCGGCCAGTAACATCTCCAACACATTATATGTCCCCCAGAGTGCGGCCAGTAACATCTCCAACACATTAGATGTCCCCCAGAGTGCAGCCAGTAACATCTCCAACACATTAGATGTCCCCCAGAGTGCAGCCAGTAACATCTCCAACACATTATATGTCCCCCAGAGTGCAGCCAGTAACATCTCCAACACATTATATGTCCCCCAGAGTGCAGCCAGTAACATGTACAACACATTATATGTCCCCCAGAGTGCAGCCAGTAACATCTCCAACACATTATACGTCCCCCAGAGTGCAGGCAGTAACATCTCCAACACATTATATGTCCCCTAGAGTGCAGCCAGTAACATCTCCATCACATTATATGTCCCCCAGAGTGCAGCCAGTAACATGTACAACACATTATATGTCCCCCAGAGTGCAGGCAGTAACATCTCCAACACATTATATGTCCCCTAGAGTGCAGCCAGTAACATCTCCAACACATTATATGTCCCCAGACTGCAGCCAGTAACATCTCCAACACATTATATGTCCTCCAGAGTGCAGCCAGTAACATCTCCATCACATTATATGTCCCCCAGAGTGCAGCCAGTAACATGTACAACACATTATATGTCCCCAGAGTGCAGCCAGTAACATGTACAACACATTATATGTCCCCAGAGTGCAGCCAGTAACATCTCCAACACATTATATGTCCCCCAGAGTGCAGCCAGTAACATCTCCAACCCATTATATGTCCTCCAGAGTGCGGCCAGTAACATCTCCAACACATTATATGTCCCCCAGAGTGTAGCCAGTAACATCTCCAACACATTATATGTCCCCAGAGTGCAGCCACTAACATCTCCAACACATTATATGTCCCCCAGAGTGCAGCCAGTAACATCTCCAACACATTATATGTCCCCAGAGTGCAGCCACTAACATCTCCAACACATTATATGTCCTCCAGAGTGCGGCCAGTAACATCTCCAACACATTATATGTCCCCCAGAGTGTAGCCTGTAACATCTCCAACACATTATATGTCCCCCAGAGTGCAGCCAGTAACATCTCCAACACATTATATCCCCCCAGAGTGCAGCCAGTAACATCTCCAACACATTATATGTCCCCAGAGTGCAGCCAGTAACATCTCCAACCCATTATATGTCCCCCAGAGTGCGGCCAGTAACATCTCCAACACATTATATGTCCCCCAGAGTGCGGCCAGTAACATCTCCAACACATTATATGTCCCCCAGAGTGCGGCCAGTAACATCTCCAACACATTATATGTCCCCCAGAGTGCGGCCAGTAACATCTCCAACACATTATATGTCCTCCAGAGTGCAGCCAGTAACATCTCCAACACATTATATGTCCTCCAGAGTGCGGCCAGTAACATCTCCAACACATTATATGTCCCCCAGAGTGCGGCCAGTAACATCTCCAACACATTATATGTCCTCCAGAGTGCGGCCAGTAACACCTCCAACACATTATATGTCCCCCAGAGTGCAGCCAGTAACATCTCCAACACATTATATGTCCCCCAGAGTGCAGCCAGTAACATCTCCAACACATTATATGTCCCCCAGAGTGCGGCCAGTAACATCTCCAACACATTATATGTCCTCCAGAGTGCGGCCAGTAACATCTCCAACACATTATATGTCCCCCAGAGTGCGGCCAGTAACATCTCCAACACATTATATGTCCCCCAGAGTGCGGCCAGTAACATCTCCAACACATTATATGTCCCCCAGAGTGCGGCCAGTAACATCTCCAACACATTATATGTCCCCCAGAGTGCGGCCAGTAACATCTCCAACACATTATATGTCCCCCAGAGTGCGGCCAGTAACATCTCCAACACATTATATGTCCCCCAGAGTGCGGCCAGTAACATCTCCAACACATTATATGTCCCCCAGAGTGCGGCCAGTAACATCTCCAACACATTATATGTCCCCCAGAGTGCAGCCAGTAACATCTCCAACACATTATATGTCCCCCAGAGTGTAGCCAGTAACATCTCCAACACATTATATGTCCCCCAGAGTGCGGCCAGTAACATCTCCAACATATTATATGTCCCCCAGAGTGCGGCCAGTAACATCTCCAACACATTATATGTCCCCCAGAGTGCAGCCAGTAACATCTCCAACACATTATATTCCCCCAGAGTGCGGCCAGTAACATCTCCAACACATTATATGTCCCCCAGAGTGCGGCCAGTAACATCTCCAACACATTATATGTCCCCCAGAGTGCGGCCAGTAACATCTCCAACACATTATATGTCCTCCAGAGTGCGGCCAGTAACATCTACAACACATTATATGTCCCCCAGAGTGCGGCCAGTAACATCTCCAACACATTATATGTCCCCCAGAGTGCGGCCAGTAACATCTCCAACACATTATATGTCCCCCAGAGTGCGGCCAGTAACATCTCCAACACATTATATGTCCCCCAGAGTGCGGCCAGTAACATCTCCAACACATTATATGTCCCCCAGAGTGCGGCCAGTAACATCTCCAACACATTATATGTCCCCCAGAGTGCGGCCAGTAACATCTCCAACACATTATATGTCCCCCAGAGTGCGGCCAGTAACATCTCCAACACATTATATGTCCCCCAGAGTGCGGCCAGTAACATCTCCAACACATTATATGTCCCCCAGAGTGCAGCCAGTAACATCTCCAACACATTATATGTCCCCCAGAGTGTAGCCAGTAACATCTCCAACACATTATATGTCCCCCAGAGTGCGGCCAGTAACATCTCCAACACATTATATGTCCCCCAGAGTGCGGCCAGTAACATCTCCAACACATTATATGTCCCCCAGAGTGCGGCCAGTAACATCTCCAACACATTATATGTCCCCCAGAGTGCGGCCAGTAACATCTCCAACACATTATATGTCCCCCAGAGTGCGGCCAGTAACATCTCCAACACATTATATGTCCCCCAGAGTGCGGCCAGTAACATCTCCAACACATTATATGTCCCCCAGAGTGCGGCCAGTAACATCTCCAACACATTATATGTCCCCCAGAGTGCGGCCAGTAACATCTCCAACACATTATATGTCCCCCAGAGTGCGGCCAGTAACATCTCCAACACATTATATGTCCCCCAGAGTGCGGCCAGTAACATCTCCAACACATTATATGTCCCCCAGAGTGCAGCCAGTAACATCTCCAACACATTATATGTCCCCCAGAGTGTAGCCAGTAACATCTCCAACACATTATATGTCCCCCAGAGTGCGGCCAGTAACATCTCCAACATATTATATGTCCCCCAGAGTGCGGCCAGTAACATCTCCAACACATTATATGTCCCCCAGAGTGCAGCCAGTAACATCTCCAACACATTATATTCCCCCAGAGTGCGGCCAGTAACATCTCCAACACATTATATGTCCCCCAGAGTGCAGCCAGTAACATCTCCAACACATTATATGTCCCCCAGAGTGCGGCCAGTAACATCTCCAACACATTATATGTCCTCCAGAGTGCGGCCAGTAACATCTACAACACATTATATGTCCCCCAGAGTGCGGCCAGTAACATCTCCAACACATTATATGTCCCCCAGAGTGCGGCCAGTAACATCTCCAACACATTATATGTCCCCCAGAGTGCGGCCAGTAACATCTCCAACACATTATATGTCCCCCAGAGTGCGGCCAGTAACATCTCCAACACATTATATGTCCCCCAGAGTGCGGCCAGTAACATCTCCAACACATTATATGTCCCCCAGAGTGCGGCCAGTAACATCTCCAACACATTATATGTCCCCCAGAGTGCGGCCAGTAACATCTCCAACACATTATATGTCCCCCAGAGTGCGGCCAGTAACATCTCCAACACATTATATGTCCCCCAGAGTGCAGCCAGTAACATCTCCAACACATTATATGTCCCCCAGAGTGTAGCCAGTAACATCTCCAACACATTATATGTCCCCCAGAGTGCGGCCAGTAACATCTCCAACACATTATATGTCCCCCAGAGTGCGGCCAGTAACATCTCCAACACATTATATGTCCCCCAGAGTGCAGCCAGTAACATCTCCAACACATTATATGTCCCCCAGAGTGCAGCCAGTAACATCTCCAACACATTATATGTCCCCCAGAGTGCAGCCAGTAACATCTCCAACACATTATATGTCCCCTAGAGGGCAACCAGTAACATCTCCAACACATTATATGTCCCCCAGAGTGCAGCCAGTATGACTTTGCCCTGAAGGTCACAGAGTGTTGAGCAGATATTTTCTCCGCTTCGGGTCATAAACTCCGTGTCCAGTGCCGCTGCAGTACACTCTGCGTGACGCTTGTCTGCCAGTGAAGTGGCGCTGCCCCCCACAGACCGCCCTCGGCTCCCAGCGCTGCCTGGAATTAATGTAGAATTTTATTTTTTGCTGATTAATTGATGAAAGCAGGAAATCCCCCGCCGCGAGAACGGTCTGCCGAGACCCCCGACTCCAAGATGCAGAAACATTCAGACTCTATTTAGTGACTTATAGGACCCTCTCACCGTACTGAGGAGCGGCCGCCACTTCTATCAACTCTCAGCGCTCTAGGATAAAGCTGACGGACCGTGAGCACGGCGAGGAGATAAGCGGTGAGGTGCTGCACGTGGAGGCGGCCCTCACCATCAGCAGCTGCGCCCGTGGAGCGCACTTACCGGCAGCGTGGCTGACAAGGTGTCGCCATCAGTTTCTTTAGTAAAGAGCGCCAGTTGCTCGCTGTCACCACTAGGGGGGCAGACCTGTATGTGCCCCAAATTATGTGCAGAGCCGCCCCCTAGTGGAGGGAGGCGGTATATACGCGGCACGCATTCCAGCCACGCACTAACAATTCACGCCTTCTAATAATGTGACGTCAGATAAAGCGCTGGCAGACCCCCGGCGGAGCCCCCGACCTGCCTGCCCCACACTGAGGGGTCACTGCCCTTTTACCCCCTGGTGACGCCGCCTATTCTGGTCCTGAAGATGTGACAATTTGGGGGGATTTTATCGCCACTTTTCTGACTCCATATCTTTTTTATGTTCCCGCCGCCGCGGCCCGATGAGGGGCGTGTTTTGCACTGGAGTTGTTATTGGCGCCATGTTTGGGTCCATATAATGCATTGTGGAATTTTTATTCATTTTTTTAGGGGGCGGAGCAAACCTCGGTCCTGCCGCAGTTCGCTTCCTGCAGCGTGAATGACGGGTTCCGTGTTTTCCGCGGATCGGTGCGATTACAACAATGAGAACATTATATACAGAACACCTTTTAGGTTTTTCCACTTTTGCCCAATAAAGCCGCCCGGAGCTCCGCGGGGGCGTGTCCTCTGCAGCCACTTCGGGGGACTCGTGGCTCTTACTGCATTCTTGGGGAGGCAGAATGAATAAATGGCGCATCTTTGTAGCGCTCACAGGATGAAACGTGCGTTCCGCTTATCGTTCGGGTCGTTACGGATGGGAGCAAAAAAAAAACTATTTTACAATTTTTTTTTCCTGATGCTGATACACAGGAATAATAGAGGAGATGACGGCTCACCACCCTGACTGAGTTGACAGGAATAATAGAGGAGATGACGGCCCACCACCCTGACTGAGTTGACAGGAATAATAGAGGAGATGATGGCTCACTCCCCCCTGACTGGGTTGACAGGAATAATAGAGGAGATGATGGCTCACCCCCCCTGACTGGGTTCACAGGAACAATAGAGGAGATGACGGCCCACCCCCCTGACTGGGTTGACTGGAATAATAGAGGAGAAGACGGCTCACCTCCCTGACTGGGTTGATGGGAATAATAGAGGAGATGACGGCTCACCCCCCTGACTGGGTTCACAGGAATAATAGAGGAGATGACGGCTCACCCCCCTGACTGGGTTCACAGGAATAATAGAGGAGATGACGGCTCACCTCCCTGACTGGGTTGATGGGAATAATAGAGGAGATGATGGCTCAACCCCCTGGCTGGGTTGACAGGAATAATAAAGGAGATGATGGCTCACCCCCCTGACTGGGTTGACAGGAATAATAGAGAAGATGACGGCTCACCCCCCAGACTGGGTTGACAGGAATAATAGAGGAGATGACGGCTCACCCCCCTGACTGGGTTGACAGGAATAATAGAGGAGATGATGGCTCACTCCCCTGACTGGGTTGACAGGAATAATATAGGAGATGATGGCTCACCTCTCTGACTGGGTTGACAGGAATAATAGAGGGGACGATGACTCACTCACCTGACTGGGTTGACAGGAATAATAGAGGAGATGACGGCTCCCCCTCCTGTCTGTGTTGACAGGAATAAAAGAGGAGATGACGACTCCCCCTCCTGACTGGGTTGACAGGAGCGGGTGTGACATCAGTCCGTGAAGTTCGCACGCATATCAAAAACTTGCAATTTTGGATGCGATTTGGCTCATTAAAGACGTCAACGCACAAAACAGCTAATTACATCAGAGCAGTAAGTTGCCCACAGGCACAAGATCTAACGCCCTACAGATGGCAGCCAACCCCTTTAAGGGGTAAGTTCTAAGGGGCTTCTTGGAATGCATAGGTCAGAAGGGCCCTGGAGATCAGCGGCGCCGGAGCCATTCAGTAGGTTCGGTTGGGTTTGTCTCATCTTAAAGGCAGGGGGCGCCGATGTACATAATACACTGTGCCGCTGCCTGGGGTAACCAATCAGAATCCATTGGCCAGTACAGGGAGCGCGTCCGGCTGGTAGATGCTTGGAATTCACAGACCAAAAATCGACAAATTCACCCCAAGAGAGCGAGGCCGGCAGCCATGTTTTAGGACCGCACACACAAAACATACAAAGAAACAGACAACATATTATCTGGAGGGCATGAAACTAGAACATTAGGAGTCGGATGGACATCCCCTTTAAGACATGGTACGAAATAAAGGGGATCTGCAGTCCTACAAAACTGATCAACAATATGGCCGCCATCTGCGAGAAACCCCTCTAATGTAAGAAAGGAAGGCTGGAGAGGAGGGGCAGTGTGAGGCTCCGCCCCACAAGTGGCTCCGCCCCCGGCTCATCCACCCATTCTAGGGCAGGTTTCTCACAGGCTGTTCATTTCCTAGATGGGTCACGGACATTAACCTGCCAATCAGCTGACTGGAGGGTCCCCACTGTTTGCCAGGTGCAGTGCCGTACTTTTAGTAGTGGCTGTGTCCGGTATTACAACATACACTGTGGCCCCTTTAGTCAGCTGATTGATGAGGGAGTCGGACCACCAGTCTGACATCGCAGAGGGCAGGCCATGAATTCAGTAGGACCAGAGCCTCCCCTTTATATTGCAATTAAAGGGAACCCGTCAGCAGGCTGTGCTGCTCCAAGCACTAGATGTCATGGGGAGAAGCGGCCCAGCCAGCACCTGCTGACGGTTTCCCTCCCACATGCAGCGGTTCCTACCTCGGAGAGCGGGAACACTTACCATCCACCGCATGCAAGTCTCTGTGCTCCTGGAAGCAGCTGTAATATTTGTACTTTTTGCCACAGACGTCGCACGTGTAGCGAAAATTGTCTGCAAGAATGAAAATATGTATGCTAGCACGATCAGATGAATGAGGGGACAACGACAAGCAGGACGCAACACAGCATGTGACAGGTGAGGGCGGACACCCAGCATCCCTCCCCCCGCGGCCGGCGCCATTCTCTGCATATATGCCTCATTAGCCCTCTTAAAGGGATGCTTCCACTTCCCACAGACAGCTCCGTACATTGGTGGGTACTGAAGTGAATGTGATTCAGCCTGCAGTACCAAATCTGGCCACTGTACAAAGTACGGCGCTGTCTGCTTCCTGTAGCAAAACAACTAGATGTGAAACGGCCACTTAAAAAGGGATGTGCAATGAAATAAATGTATTCTCTATCCACAGGACAGGGTGCAACGATCTGATGGTGGGGGGCCGCCTGCTGATCCTGAGTACGGAGGACCCCAAGTCACTAGTACCATCGGAGACAGTGCAGCGCTCGAGCTACGCTTCTCCCCCTCCTTCCTGCGATCAGTTCTTAACCTCCTGCCCTGAAGACACCCCATTTACTGCCCCCCCCCCACACACCCTCTTCTCTCCTCTTAGAGAGCCAATATGGCCGCGGCTGTGGCTCCTGCGCACATCGGCTCGGGGCTTACTCACAGATACAGATATGCACCAAATACGGACACAATGCGCGGTGCGATTTGTTGTGATTCCATATTGTGTTCTGAGTTCTGTTTTTCAGCCATATTTGCGGTTTCTTAGAAGATATTCATCCATGATGCCCCCCCCTCCCCCCACACTATATCCTGTATATACAAGTGGGCTGGTGTCACCTCAGTTAGTTAGTCCTCTCTGTTTGAGACCCCCGCCCTCCTCCGATGGTCATGTGATCTCAGTTCTGACCCGCTCAGCTCTACTTGGGGTTCAGTTTGTAGTCAGTGTCTCAGTCTGTGTGATGCTGTTACATGGATCTACCACTAGAGGGGGACACAGACACTCCTGTCACAGTTACTGATCCACAGCAATAATAGAGGAGGTGACAGCTCATCCTCCTGACTGGGTACTGAGGCTGCATTCACAGCAGCGAGTGCGATATCAGTCCCAGAAGCCTGCAGAGTATCGCACTCCTAAACTTGTGATTTTCACACTCAGGAGGAAACTCTTTGCCAAAACCACACGTTCCCCTCCAGATGAAGACTTTAGTCTCCAGCCTCTACAGGAGCCTCAGAGCAGACTGTACTGCAGAATATAATGGAAAGTCCAACAAGGCAACTATCTTGTACACTGCGCGTCCGACCCGGCGCCCCAGAGACGCTCCACTCCGCCTCCCGCTGGTTGTTTGGGAACGGCTTACATTTTACTTTCTCTTCTTCATATAATTTTGTGCTTTCGGTAAATAAATCAGATTTCAACACGTGAACTAAAATAGAAGGCGGATCGTTACTGGAACCCAATGGTGTTGGGACCAATGGATGGGGGCACACAAGGTGACTGGGCTCAGAACGCCCCCTACAGACCACCAGGTGAGAGGAGCGTCTGACCAGACAGTTA
The DNA here is from genome assembly GCA_035609135.1 of Eleutherodactylus coqui. Lineage (NCBI taxonomy): Eukaryota > Metazoa > Chordata > Amphibia > Anura > Eleutherodactylidae > Eleutherodactylus > Eleutherodactylus coqui. Next base: position 1,173,847 of record CM069414.1, on the reverse strand, counting down.
GGGGGTGTAGGGACCAGTGGATGGGGGCACACAAGGTGACCGGGCTCAGGACGCCCCCTACAGACCACCAGTAGAGAGGAGCGTCTGACCAGACTGTTAGGAGGTGTTGGGACCAGTGGATGAGGGCACACAAGGTGACCGGGCTCAGAACGCCCCCTACAGACCACCAGGTGAGAGGAGCATCTGACCAGACTGTTAGGAAGTGTTGGGACCAGTGGATGGAGGCACACACACAAAGTGACCGGGCTCAGGACGCCCCCTACAGACCACCAGTAGAGAGGAGCGTCTGACCAGACTGTTAGGGGGTGTTGGGACCAGTGGCTGGGAGCACACAAGGTGACCGGGCTTAGGTCGCCCCCTACAGACCACCAGTAGAGAGGAGCATCTGACCAGACGGTTGGCAGGTACTAGGACCAGTGGATGGGGGCACACAAGGTGACCGGGCTCAGGACGCCCCCTACAGACCACCAGTAGAGAGGAGCGTCTGACCAGACTGTTAGGAGGTGTTGGGACCAGTGGATGTGGGCACACAAGGTGACCGGGCTCAGGACGCACCCTACAGACCACCAGTAGAGAGGAGCGTCTGACCAGACTGTTAGGAGGTGTTGGGACCAATGGATGGGGGCACACAAGGTGACCAGGCTCAGGACGCCCCCTGCAGACCACAAGTAGAGAGGAGCGTCTGGCCAGACTGTTAGGAGGTGTTGGGACCAATGGATGGGGGCACACAAGGTGACCGGGCTCAGAACGCCCCCTACAGACAACAAGTAGAGAGGAGCGTCTGGCCAGACTGTTAGGAGGTGTTGGGACCAGTGGATGGGGGCACACAAGGTGACCAGGCTCAGAACGCCCCCTACAGACAACAAGTAGAGAGGAGCGTCTGGCCAGACTGTTAGGAGGTGTTGGGACCAATGGATGGGGGCACACAAGGTGACCAGGCTCAGGACGCCCCCTACAGACCACCAGGTGAGAGGAGCATCTGACCAGACTGTTAGGGGGTGTTGGGACCAGTGTATTGGGGCACACAAGGTGACCGGGCTCAGGACGCCCCCTACAGACCACCAGTAGAGAGGAGCGTCTGGCTAGACTGTTAGAAGATGTTGGGACCAATGGATGGGGGCACACAAGGTGATCGGGCTCAGGACGCCCCCTACAGACCACCAGTAGAGAGGAGCATCTGACCAGACTGTTAGGAGGTGTTGTGACCAGTGAATGTGTGAGGACACAAAGGTGATCGGGCTCAGGACGCCCCCTACAGACCACCAGTAGAGAGGAGCATCTGACCAGACTGTTAGGGGGTGTTGGGACCAGTGAATAGGGACACACAAGGTGACCAGGCTCAGGACGCCCCCTACAGACCCCCAGTAGAGAAGAGCATCTGACCAGACTGTTAGGAAGCGTTGGCATCAGTGGATGGGGGGCACACAAGGTGACCTGGCTCAGGACCCCCCGACAGACCACCAGGTGAGAGGATCGTCTGACCAGACTGTTAGGGGGTGTTGGGACCAGTGGATGTGTGAGGGCACACAAGGTGACCGGGCTCAGGACGCCCCCAAGAGACCACCAGTAGAGAGCAGCGTCTGACCAGACTGTTAGGAGGTGTTGGGACCAGTGTGTGGGGGCACACAAGGTGACCGGGCTAATGGCGCCCCCTACAGGCCACCAGTAGAGAGGAGCGTCTGACCAGACTGTTAGGAGGTGTTGGGATCGGTGGATGGGGGCACACAAGGTGACCGGCCTCAGGACGCCCCCGACAGACCACAAGTAGAGAGAAGTCTCTGACCAGACTGTTAGGGGGTGTTGGGACCAGTGGATAGGGACACACAAGGTGACAGAGCTCAGGACACCCCTTACAGACCACAAGTAGAGAGGAGCGTCTGGTTAGGCTGTTAGGAAGCGTTGGGACCAGTGGATGGGGGGCACACAAGGTAATCGGGCTTAGGACCCCCCAACAGACCACCAGTAGAGAGGAGCATCTGACCAGACTGTTAGGGGGTGTTGGAACCAGTGAATAGGGACACACACGGTGACCGGGCTCAGGACGCCCCCTACAGACCACCAGTAGAGAGGAGCGTCTGACCAGACTGTTAGGGGGTGTTGGGATCAATGGATGGGGGCACACAAGGTGACCGGGCTCAGGACGCCCCCTACAGACAACAAGTAGAGAGGAGCGTCTGACCGGACTGTTAGGCGGTGTTGGGATCAATGGATAGGGACACACAAGGTGACCAGGCTCAGGACGCCCCCTACAGACCACAAGTAGAGAGAAGTGTCTGATCAGACTGTTAGTAGGTGTTGGGATCAGTGGATGGGGCACACAAGGTGACCGGGCTCAGGACGCCCCCTACAGACCCCCTGTAGGAAGGAGCGTCTGACCAGACTGTTAGGACCAGTGGACGGGGGCACATAAGGGGACCCGGCTCAGGACTTTCTCTCGGGCGTCTTGTCCGCTTTTCGTCTCCTTCCAGCAGCCGAAGAGGTATATAGCGCTTTCATACACCTCTAAGCAGCCAAGACACCCGGGAGGGCAGAGCGCTGGGGTGAGCACTGCAGACCCTCGTGCTAGGGATCAGCGGGGGCCTAGGACATGCCAAAAGTTAGCTGAAGGTGTAGGTACTGTTTGCGCTCCACCCAGTAACTGCGGACTCCAACGTGCCGCAAGCCGGAAAATAGGAGAGGCGAATAAAACCAACGAAACGTAAAATACAAAACAGCGGCGGCGGCCATGTGCGATGAGGAGACATGAAGCAGACATGGCGGCAGGGTGATGATGGCACACAGGAAGCGCAGACTGGCGCTAATAATGACAACCTATGTCCGACTCTCTACCACAGTCACCGAGGCGGCCATTACTATCTGCAGGCACAAAAGTAGAAACAATGGAAAATGAAACGAGTCATCTGATTGGTCGCATCGCCCCTAATAGGCGTCACCCGTCTCATCGCAGCGACCAATCAGTATTCAGGTCTCATTCCCCCACTATGGGTTAGGACTAGAGATGAGCGAACCTACTCGTTTCGAGCAATTACTCGATCGAGCACCGCAATTTTCGAGTACTTCCGTACTCGGGTGAAAAGATTCGGGGGGCGGCGTGGCGGAGCGGGGGGTAGCAGCGGGGAACAGGGGGGAGCCCTCTCTCTCGCCCCCACTCCCCGCTGCAACCCCTCATTCACCCACGGCGCCCACCGAATCTTTTTGCCCGAGTACGGAAGTACTCGAAAATCGTGGCGCTCGGGCGAAAAAGGGGCGTGGCCGAGTAGGCTCGCTCATCTCTAGTTAGGGCCCTTCTGATTATTATGCCTGCAGAAACAGAACAGCGAATGGTAAGAGAAGGACTCGTCGCGGGTCGGCAGCATTCACACTGACAGCGCAATTCACATGTCCGAACCCCCCGCCTCGCACATGATAAGATTGTGGCAACCTGGGGGCTTCTGAAGGCCCCCCCCCCCCCCCCCGAGGCTACCATGATTGTTTACCTATTGGAGACGTTCCTGTGGCCCCAATAGGCAGCCTGTTAGAGTACAGTAGGCTGCAATACCCCAGTATTACGCTGTATAAGCCATGAAGGATCACAAGTTCCGGTCCCCCGCGGGGCTAAAAGAAGGTGAGAATAAGGAAAATAACGAGGGAATATTTTTTATTTTTATAATAAAAATAAAATATTATTAAAAAAAAGCAAAAGAAAACCCCCTTTTCCGAGGCGTCACGTCTAAAACCGCACGGTACTGGTTCAGCTACATGCGAGAAGGTCCCGCTCCGGCCCAAAGGAAAAAAACGGAATCAAAATGGAGCAAAAATTCCCGTCTCCCCAAATTCCATCATGATAAACTGCAGGTCGCCCCGCTAAAAACGAGCCGCCGCGCCGGATACAGACAGCGTGCCCCTGCGCCATCACCGCCAGAAATATACAACCACCACAAAATAGCGCAATTGTGTTTTTTCCCCACTTCGAAATCTGTAAGTCTTGCGGCACGCTATACGCTAAACGGATCCAAGAGGGATACAACGCGGCCCGCAGAGCCCAAAATGAAAGAGGGGATATCGGGAGTGCCGAGGGTGAGGCGGGCACTGCGCAGCAATGGGGGCAGGCGAGGGTTAAGTGTGCAGCTGGATCTACTGAGAAGCGTGGCGGGGCGCAGCGCGGCGCAATACGAGTGCCGACGGTGAGCCGGGCGCCGCGCAGCAATGGGGGCAGGCGAGGGTTAACCCTTTCCAATCCAATTTGTATCCTGGTTTTCCTAGGGGGCTTACTCTTTTTCTGCCGTTATACAATGGCGCTATCTGCTGGCTAAAGCCAGTACTGCATGAGGCGACATGTTGGATAGGCTCCGACAGCAGAGAGGCTGGCAATATACAGTAAGAGAACCCCGACGGACGTCTTCCAACATCGGAGCTGTACAGCCTTAAATCATAATGTCTTCAGAGGTCAGACAATGGATTGGAAAGGGTTAAGTGTGCAGCTGGATCTACTGAGAAGCATGGCGGGGCGCAGCGCGGCGCAATACGAGAGCGCTATATCAATGAGTGATCTATACATTATCTACATACAGCGCTACCAGAGCTGCAACCACTATTTTGCCAGCTGGAATCTCCCAGCATTCCCTGCTTGCTCTGGTGATTTGCATTCTGGGAGGAGCATCCATGCCTGTAGAGTCATGTGATGTACAGCAGCTCAGCTGTGGAGCTCCTGGCAGAACTATGAATGCAGCTCTGGGGTAACAATTTAGCTACAGAATGTCCAAACCGCCAAACCCCGGAGGCTGTAAAGTGAATGTGTGAAGAGGCTCCGGCCTCCCGCCCGCCGCCGGTTCTGGTTGTGTCCGGTGTGCTGCCCATTCCCAGGATGCAGTTCTGTAACAGCAGGAGGGCGACACTTACCTCACTTACCTGCAGGATGACAGAGCCCCCCAACGACGCAAGACCCCCTCAATGTGTAGGATCCATGTGTCACCCACAAGCAGAATGCTGACAATTCACGGGAGTACCGCGCGCTAATCCGAAAACCGCACATGCCTGATACTGCGGCACCTATCGGGGTTTACTGCACAGCCAATCACATGCCAGGTGGAAAGGTGTCCGTCTGCCAGGTGCGCCCATCGTGGGTGGGTGTGGCCTGGGGGATCAACCACACGGGCGCACTCCGCAGTGTTTTCATGGACCTGTGTATTCCCTGCGTGTTGCTTATAGTTTACACGCGTGTTCATTGTGTTTTTGCCCACAGCTGGAGGCGCTGCGCGTCTGAATAACCCAAAGCAAACCGGTGGGCATCAGCGGTCCGGAATAAGGTGCGCCGATACACCCGTGTGAACGAGCCCCGACACACACCTGCGCTGATACACTGTAACAAACCTGGCCGGCTCGTTTTATAATGTGAATGGGAAGAATATCTGCACTCACTGACAGCAAGCAGAGATACTGAAGATACTGAAGACGTGAGGAAGTCAAACACCAAACCCTTCATCACGCACAGAATACTGAATGAAGACGCCATTGAGATCTGACCGCTCCTCCCGTCGGCACAGGCCCTTTAATGACAGCTTTATGATGGAAGTGTCACACATCTTTGTCCTACTTGTATAATGTGATACTTTACTAACATGGGTGGGGCTTAAAAGTGGGTGTGGCCTTAGGCCATCCGAGTCTGTATGATTTACGCCAAATACAGGGTGAATTCCAGCTAAAATCTACGCCGGCTTGTAGTTAGCGCAGATTTCAGTTCGCTCCTCGGACTGAGCAGACCTGCACCAAGTCTGTCAAGAGGCACTTGCCTCGCAATAAACTTGCTGCACTTAAAGGGGTTGTCCAGTCATAAAACATTGATGGCCCGACCAATCAGCTGTTGGCCGGGCCATGGTGTTCATGCACTGAGCCGATATCTGTCAGAAGTAGACAGCTCCGTTCCTGCTGCAGTGGTCAGGCTTGGTATTACAGGCAAAGTTCTCACTGAAGTGAATGGGAATTTGGACTGTAATACCAAGCCTTACCACTATAGCAGAAATGGAGCTGTCCGCTTCCTGCTAAAATCAGCTCAGTGCATGAGTACAACGGCCGGGCCAACAGCTGATCTGTGGGGATGCCAGGAGGCGGACACTCGCTGATCTACCATCTATGACCTGTCCTATGGATTGGCTACCAAACGTTTACACGCTGGACAACCCCTTTAACTGTGGATGTGGTGTCCAAGTTACTTCCCCTCTGGGTCCGGCGCTCAGTAGTGAAGTGCGCCCCTAACATACAGATTATCTGCGGACTGCGAGGGTGGCAGTGATGGGTAGCGGGGCAGCAGGGCATCATGCCACAATCATCACATGAAGGACTGGGGACGGAGAGGAATACTTACTTCCCTGCGAGGCGCCCTCTACGGATGCCGCTTCATTGTCTGAGGGGAGAGAACAACAATTAACGCACCGTTTACATATACAACGCTACAAGAGACGGCAATGCTGTCAGCAGGAAATGTGGCAGCGGGTCGGCGTGCGGCAGGCCCGACGGCGGACGGTCATCCATACGGACACTCACCGCTCGCCGACTTACCTGCATTCATCTTATTCCAAAAAAGTACATTAGGCGTTGAGATTTGTGGTTTGGGAATTTTTCATGATGTTTTTGGAATTTTTGAACTTCCTGATGAATTATGGGTAACGGGCTGATTTCAGCTCTGCAGCACATGAAGCACACGGGCCATGGCCGCCACCAGTCATGGGAAGCAGAAGTGGAATCACATGACCGCCGGCGCTCAGTCGCAGTTGCCAGTGTGTGCTGCGGTCTGGTACAGCAGGGGGCAGTATTGGGAGGTGAGAAAAGAGCAGCGATGCTGAGACCAGCTGTGGATCCACTGCGTCTGACGGCTGACCAATAGCATCTGCCAGCGGGCCACCAGGAGTCACATGAGCAGCACTGGCCAATCAGGTAAGGTGGAGTGTCTTAGACTAGCAGTGCTCCGTATACAGAAGCAGTGCGGCCATCTTGGTGGTCCAGAGGTTCATTTAAGGCTCTTTTAACCCCTTAATGACGCGGCCCATCTTTGTCATGTTGCCCCCCCCCCCCCCCCCCCTCACTGTTCCAGCGCTGCGATTAAACCTACCAAATAATGAAACCAAACACTTTAAAAAATTTCCTACTGAAGTCAAATGGGAAAAAATATATAATTCTGCCATATTGGAGTGTGTGTGTGTGTGTGTGTGTGTGGGGGGGGGGGGGGGTAGGGGGTGGTTCAGGGCGTACGCACCGCGGCCGGAATGACATAACTGTATTCTGCGGGTCGGTGTGATGACGACACTAACATGTTAGAGAGGCTCATTTTGTGCTGCACTACTCTTAGGACATAAAACATCTTTAAGTCTAGATCTATTTTCTGACCACGTTCTTATTTTGCCGCCGCTGTGCGAGCGCTCGTGTCTGGGGGGAGTCCTGCGAGCGCTCGTGTCTGGGGGGAGTCCTGCGAGCGCTCGTGTCTGGGGGGAGTCCTGCGAGCGCTCGTGTCTGGGGGGAGTCCTGCGAGCGCTCGTATCTGGGGGGAGTCCTGCGAGCGCTCGTGTCTGGGGGGAGTCCTGCGAGCGCTCATGTCTGGGGGGAGTCCTGCGAGCGCTCGTATCTGGGGGGAGTCCTGCGAGCGCTCGTGTCTGGGGGGAGTCCTGCGAGCGCTCGTATCTGGGGGGAGTCCTGCGAGCGCTCGTATCTGGGGGGAGTCCTGCGAGCGCTCGTGTCTGGGGGGAGTCCTGCGAGCGCTCGTGTCTGGGGGGAGTCCTGCGAGCGCTCGTGTCTGGGGGGAGTCCTGCGAGCGCTCGTGTCTGGGGGGAGTCCTGCGAGCGCTCGTGTCTGGGGGGAGTCCTGCGAGCGCTCGTATCTGGGGGGAGTCCTGCGAGCGCTCGTGTCTGGGGGGAGTCCTGCGAGCGCTCATGTCTGGGGGGAGTCCTGCGAGCGCTCGTATCTGAGGGGAGTCCTGCGAGCGCTCGTATCTGGGGGGGGGGGGGGGGGAGTCCTGCGAGCGCTCGTATCGGGGGGGGGGGGGGGGAGTCCTGCGAGCGCTCGTATCTGGGGGGAGTCCTGCGAGCGCTCGTATCTGGGGGGAGTCCTGCGAGCGCTCATATCTGGGGCGAGTCCTGCGAGCGTCTGGGGGGAGTCCTGCGAGCGCTCGTGTCTGGGGGGAGTCCTGCGAGCGCTCGTGTCTGGGGGGAGTCCTGCGAGCGCTCGTGTCTGGGGGGAGTCCTGCGAGCGCTCGTGTCTGGGGGGAGTCCTGCGAGCGCTCGTGTCTGGGGGGAGTCCTGCGAGCGCTCGTGTCTGGGGGGAGTCCTGCGAGCGCTCGTGTCTGGGGGGAGTCCTGCGAGCGCTCGTGTCTGGGGGGAGTCCTGCGAGCGCTCGTATCTGGGGGGAGTCCTGCGAGCGCTAGTGTCTGGGGGGAGTCCTGCGAGCGCTCGTGTCTGGGGGGAGTCCTGCGAGCGCTCGTGTCTGGGAGGAGTCCTGCGAGCGCTCGTGTCTGGGTGGAGTCCTGCGAGCGCTCGTATCTGGGTGGAGTCCTGCGAGCGCTCGTGTCTGGGTGTAGTCCTGCGAGCGCTCGTGTCTGGGTGTAGTCCTGCGAGCGCTCGTGTCTGGGGGTAGTCCTGCGAGCGCTCGTGTCTGGGGGTAGTCCTGCGAGCGCTCGTATCTGGGGGGAGTCCTGCGAGCGCTCGTATCTGGGGTGGGGTCCTGCGAGCGCTCGTATCTGGGGGGGGGGGGGGAGTCCTGCGAGCGCTCGTATCTGGGGGGGAGTCGTGCGAGCGCTCATATCTGGGGGGGGAGTCGTGCGAGCGCTCGTATCTGGGGGGGGGGGGGGGAGTCCTGCGAGCGCTCGTATCTGGGGGGAGTCCTGCGAGCGCTAGTGTCTGGGGGGAGTCCTGCGAGCGCTCGTGTCTGGGGGGAGTCCTGCGAGCGCTCGTGTCTGGGAGGAGTCCTGCGAGCGCTCGTGTCTGGGTGGAGTCCTGCGAGCGCTCGTATCTGGGTGGAGTCCTGCGAGCGCTCGTGTCTGGGTGTAGTCCTGCGAGCGCTCGTGTCTGGGTGTAGTCCTGCGAGCGCTCGTGTCTGGGGGTAGTCCTGCGAGCGCTCGTGTCTGGGGGTAGTCCTGCGAGCGCTCGTATCTGGGGGGAGTCCTGCGAGCGCTCGTATCTGGGGTGGGGTCCTGCGAGCGCTCGTATCTGGGGGGGGGGGGGGGAGTCCTGCGAGCGCTCGTATCTGGGGGGGAGTCGTGCGAGCGCTCATATCTGGGGGGGGAGTCGTGCGAGCGCTCGTATCTGGGGGGGGGGGGGGGGGGAGTCCTGCGAGCGCTCGTATCTGGGGGGGGGGGGAGTCCTGCGAGCGCTCGTATCTGGGGGGGAGTTGTGCGAGCGCTCGTATCTGGGGGGGGAGTCGTGCGAGCGCTCGTATCTGGGGGGGGGGGGCGTCCTGCGAGCGCTCGTATCTGGGGGGGGAGTCGTGCGAGCGCTCGCATATGGGGGGAATCCTGCGAGCGCTCGTATCTGGGGGGGGGGGGGAGTCCTGCGAGCGCTCGTATCTGGGGGGGGGGGGGGGGAGTCCTGCGAGCGCTCGTATCTGGGGGGAGTCCTGCAAGGGCTCGTGTCCTGTAGGGCATCCTGCGAGCGCTCGTGTCCTGTGGGGCATCCTGCGAGCGCTAGTATCTGGGGGGAGTCCTGCGAGCGCTCGTGTCTGGGGGGAGTCCTGCGAGCGCTCGTGTCTGGGGGGAGTCCTGCGAGCGCTCGTGTCTGGGGGGAGTCCTGCGAGCGCTCGTATCTGGGGGGGAGTCCTGCGAGCGCTCGTGTCTGGGGGGAGTCCTGCGAGCGCTCGTGTCTGGGGGGAGTCCTGCGAGCGCTCGTATCTGGGGGGGGGGGGGTCCTGCGAGCGCTCGTATCTGGGGGGGGGGGGGGAGTCCTGCGAGCGCTCGTATCTGGGGGGAGTCCTGCAAGCGCTCGTGTCCTGTAGGGCATCCTGCGAGCGCTCGTGTCCTGTGGGGCATCCTGCGAGCGCTCGTATCTGGGGGGGAGTCCTGCGAGCGCTCGTATCTGGGGGGAGTCCTGCGAGCGCTCGTGTCTTGTGGGGCATCCTGCGAGCGCTTGTATCTGGGGGAAGTCCTGCGAGCGCTCGTGTCCTGTGGGGCATCCTGCGAGCGCTCGTATCTGGGGGGAGTCCTGCGAGCGCTCGTGTCTGGGGGGAGTCCTGCGAGCGCTTGTATCTGGGAGGAGTCCTGCGAGCGCTCGTGTCTGGGGGGCGCGCTTTGAGCGCTCGTGTCTGGGGGGCGCCCTGAGAGCGCTCGTGTCTGGGGGGCGCCCTGTGAGCGCTCGTGTCCGTGGGGCGCCCTGTGAGCGCTCGTGTCTGGGGGGCGCCCTGAGAGCGCTCGTGTCTTGTGGGGCGCCCTGTGAGCGCTCGTGTCTGGGGGGCGCCCTGTGAGCGCTCGTGTCTGGGGGGCGTCCTGCCGCTTGGAGTTGATACAAGGAGGTGGCCTTGTTTCTGCGGTGTCCATCATGTGGGGTACACACTCCATCATTCTGACAGGCCGGACTCTTACGGACGCGGCGACAACAATTTGTTTTGATTCTTTTTATTAACAATATGGGAAACGGCTGTTTTTTTGGTACTTTTAATGTCCATCATTTTAATGACTTTCCCTCTTCCGTGACCGCAGCGTACTGGACCTTATACTGCAGTACTTTAGTATTTCAGCATACGGTATTTGTGCCATAGTTCTATCAGGATGGGCCTGTAGGCAGCATTATGAGGCCGCCCTGGGCTGCTATGACACCTGAATGGCACCTCATAATCCTATCATGTAGAGGGCGCTCAAAACCCCCAAAACTGGATTGGGCGTTTAAAGGGTTAACCGATGTGACCAGTGTTTGTCCCCGCTGTGTATGGAGCAGGATCGGCTTATGATCCAAACCAGCACTGACGCTGTAAGGCATACATATGCACCAAAAAAGCATCAGGGGATTGTCCCACTTCTAGCTGTTTTCAGAAAGCTCCGTACATTGCATAGTGGCCAGGGTTGGTATTACAAGCCGAGTCCCATTCACTTCAATAGGATTTAGCCGGCAGTACCAATTCAGACCACTGTGCAATGTACGGAGCTGTCTGAAAACAGCTAGGAGTGGGACAACCCCTTTAAAGGCTTGACACAAGAGCATGTCTCAAGTATACCTACAAGATGAGGCTGCACTACTGCAATGCACCCCTTGGGGTGCTGCTCTACTGAAGCCTATGGTAAGCGCAGACCCTCTTTTCCAAGCTTTCATCATGCAGTGGGATACATTTTACTGCGATGCATCTTTCAAAGCGGCAGCAGATGAGCAGATGGGAGCGGCTGCTATAGGTGCCGCCTGGAAGACGTCTTTAAGAAGGTTCTAAGAGGCTGTTTTCATCCTCCATCTCAAAGTGCGCATCTTTCCCCAATATATTAGCAGGTTTGAAGCTGATGTGTTTGATGTGGCGAGGTCATTAATAATCTAACAGATTCCAATAAGCCATCTCTCTGATGAGTCCGCGGCCGATCGCTCCTCTAATTACAATATCTCCCACAACCCATCCGTTTTCTCGGCTTTTATCTCATTATTGGGAGACGGGATTTAATTACACATTTTAATCACTGTGTACCGAGCGCCTTCACAACACAAGGATGACGCTGCGGCGGGACGGACCACTGTTTACTACCGGAGCTGCGGCCGCCATACTCGCTGCTGGCAGTGACGACGGCGTAGAACATGGACGGGCCGCGTCATGGCAGGAGACGGGCAGAGGAGGTCTGAGAGGCGCCCGGGCATCTTTAGGACGGATCACCGTGCTGAGAATAAATGGCTCCCCGCTCTGGTAATAGCGGGGGCTCCCAGGCGGGGGCGCTCTATCACAGCCACATGAGCTGACACTTTAGGCTAATTAAGGATTCACTGGTGGTCTTCGGAAGTGGATGGGTTAAAGGGGCCGTCCAGCGACCCCCCAATAGCTGCAGCTGCATTAAAATTACAAAAACAGCAGCGCCTCCCCGTCCGCCGCCGCCGGATCCGGCCGTCCTCCCAGAGTTTGTCGTCACAAGAAGTCACCTGACTGCTGCATCTTGGCCGCCATGATCCTGGAGTGTGATTGGCTGCGGCGGGCGGTGACTTCCTGTGACGAGGACGGCTGGAGGTGCGCCATCTGGGATATCGGACAACCCCTTTAATGTTTTCTTCCCTGGTAGTCTATGTTGATTCGCCCTTCCTTACTGGTTTGGGGTAGTGAAGGGGTTAATATTTTATTCAATGGTGGCCGACTGGTAGAAGAGCGAACTCCTACTTAAAGCACAACTAAACTTTCAACAAACTTTCTGAAGGGTGAAGGTCCGGGGGATGGGACCCCGGTGATCACTAAGATGAAGGGGAGGCGCTGCGCCCGCTCGGCTCTGCTCAGTGTACGGGTTCAACAGTCTACAGAGCCGTACGCCACGTGGCGATCACCTGGCAGGGCACACGCCCAGGAGATCTGCAACCCCGGCCGTCACCGATCCAAGGTTCCAACACCTCACTACGGCAGGTCAAAAGTGTGCTGAAAGTTGAGTTGGGCTTTACCGCCGGCGCGGTCCGCAGTAACGCTGCTCCCCATCCTATCGGCACACGAGGACATTAAAGGGGTCTCCAGGACTTAAAGGGAATTTAAAAAGGGCTTAAAATCAATAAAACGTGAAGCCTCCCCTATCCCAGCGCCGCAGCCCGCCGCAGGGTCACATGACCACTCAGCCACCAACAGGCTTCAGTGGAGATCCTTCTATGGCCAATGAAGCCTGTGAGTGGCTGTGTGGTCAATGAGGGGCATGCGACCCCCCATCACGTCCTCCGGGGTCCGTGCGGTGAGCAGTGGGCTGCTGCGCTGAACGGGGGGCCACCGGGATGTTTTCTTCATTTTAAGCCCTTTTAATTCCTCATGTCCCCACATACCTCTTTATTATCTGACAGTCTGGGGTATAAGGAGGGCTGATACGGCACCCCCTGGTGGTCTAGGATAAAAGTGGGGATTAAAGGGGGATTCTGTGCATTTTTAACCTACTGGATTCTAAGAGGGTACAATTACGCCTGTCCGCGCCAAACCTCACATAACCCTCTGCACGCTGCGCCCGCTCCTTCCACCAAAGTCATGATCATTGATGCACCTCTAGTCCGGTCCACGATGGGCGGGCAGGAGCTGCAGGGGAGGAGAACGCGGAGCAGAATGCGGAGGAGGAGAACGCGGAGGAGAACGCGGGGCAGAACAACGCGGAGCAGAATGCGGAGGAGGAGAACGCGGGGCAGAACAACACGGGGCAGAACAACGCGGGGCAGAACAACGCGGGGCAGAACAACGCGGGGCAGAACAACGCGGGGCAGAACAACGCGGGGCAGAACAACGCGGGGCAGAACAACGCGGGGCAGAACAACGCGGGGCAGAACAACGCGGGGCAGAACAACGCGGGGCAGAACAACGCGGGGCAGAACAACGCGGGGCAGAACAACGCGGGGCAGAACAACGCGGGGCAGAACACCGCGGGGCAGAACACCGCGGAGCAGAACAACGCGGAGCGTGCCCGTCAGCAGCTCATCACATCGGACCAGCGCATGCTTCATGCCAGCTAGGCAGCAGACCGGGCTGATCTCCCGTTTTCAGCAAGGCCCCTGCGTTCGGTCCGTGCTCCGTGCATACTACACCGCCTGGCTCCCGCTGCGGAGACCACCAGCCCCACCTTCCTGAATGCCCTCTCTTAGGGGCGATCCCCGGACCACGGAGATGGCAGTTAGCAGGGGACACTGGCAGTCCCGCTGTCGCTGACTACCTAAGTCCCTCCTGCCTGTCCCAGACCAGACTCTACTAATCCTCTGACCGCCGAAGCCTCCATATCTTCGGTCCACACAGTTGTGCGCGGGCGCGGTAAATAACGCATTCTTGTACGGACACGGCGATAAACAGGCAGGAGGTTTTCTCTCCCTTTTAATGTCCTTTTTACAATAATTACTAAACATTATTTTTTCTTCTCCTCATCCGGTTTTCAGTCGGGGGGCTTGAACTTGCGATTGATACGACAGCCTATCAGGACGAGCCGCAGGCAGTCATTCACGGCGGTCCTGAGGACCTTCAGAAGGCCTTGGGCTGCCATGACAACCGAATGGCACCTCACAATCTCATCGGGACCCCTGACTGCAGATCGGGGCATTTAAATGGTTAACAGCTGATCTCGGCTGCTGCGGACAGGCGCCCGCTGTCAGAGAATAGAGCGAAGGGGCACAGGCGGCAGGAGAGCCGGGAGCGCCCCAGGGGTAAGTGCTGCTGGACTGAGAGGTTGTAGTGCAGCTGACATATACGCCTATCGCAGCTCCAAGATGTTCTGCAGCAGCTGCCAGCTCCTTCTCAGTTGCTCTGCTCACTTTACTACTGGAGTCAGAAGCAGCATTTACTCCCTGGGCTCCTGACTTTGGGGGCCACAAGGGTGGAAATGTTGCATTCTCTGCTAAGAGGAATGCAGCGGTGGAGCAAGCTGTTCATGCGTGTAGTGGGCGGAGTTTAGCAGTCACTCGGTGTGGGAGGAGTATAATATACTGATTCAGATACAGCCAAGAGGATTATGGGATATGTAGAAGCAGCCAATTCCTCAGAACGCAGAGCAGACAGCATGCTGGGAGGTCATTTATCACTATCTTCAAATGTGACTTTGGTCTTGGACGACCCCTTTAATAGCTGGTGGTCTACGGTGCATAAAAGATTAGTAGTTTGTTCCCTGGTGGTCTGGGGTATTATGAAGGGTTCATATTGTTTTCCCGGGTGATCTGGGTATATGAAGAGGTAACATTGTATACCTGCGTGGTCTGGTGTAAATGAAGGGTTAATAATGTATCTCAGGTCGTCTTGAGTATATAAAGGGGTGATATTGTATTCCCAGGTGGTCTGAGGGACATGAAGAGCAAATATTGTATGTCCAGGTGGTCCGGGGTATTATGAAGGGTTTATTTTGTTTTCCTGGGTGGTCTTGGGTATTTAAATGTCAAATATTGTATTTTTAGGTGGTCTGCTGTATATGAAGGGTTAATATTGTATTTTTGGGTGGTCTGGTGTATATGAAGGGTTAGTAATGTATGCCTGGGTGGTCTGGGGTATATGAAGGGTTAGTAATGTATGCCTGGGTGGTCTGGGGTATATGAAGGGTTAATAATGTATGCCCGGGTGGTCTGGGGTATATGAAGGGTTAATAATGTATGCCCGGGTGGTCTGGGGTATATGAAGGGTTAATAATGTATGCCCGGGTGGTCTGGGGTATATGAAGGGTTAATAATTTATGCCCGGGTGGTCTGGTGTATATGAAGGGTTAATAATGTATGTCCAGGTGGTCTGGGGTAGATGAAGGGTTAGTAATGTATGCCCGGGTGGTCTGGTGTATACGAAGGGTTAATAATGTATGCCCGGGTGGTCTGGTGTATATGAAGGGTTAATAATGTATGTCCAGGTGGTCTGGGGTAGATGAAGGGTTAGTAATGTATGCCCGGGTGGTCTGGTGTATATGAAGGGTTAATAATTTATGCCCGGGTGGTCTGGTGTATATGAAGGGTTAATAATGTATGTCCAGGTGGTCTGGGGTAGATGAAGGGTTAGTAATATATGCCCGGGTGGTCTGGGGTATATGGAGGGTTAGTAATGTATGCCCGGGTGGTCTGGGGTATATGAAGGGTTAGTAATGTATGCCTGGGTGGTCTAGGGTATATGGAGGACTAGTAATCTATGCCCGGGTGGTCTAGGGTATATGGAGGGTTAGTAATCTATGCCCGGGTGGTCTGGGGTATATGAAGGGTAAATAATGTATGCCTGGGTGGTCTGGGGTATAGAAAGACTTAATATTAGGTTCTGGTATGCGGTTTTGATTCTTCAGTCTCCAGAACTCAGAAGGAGACTTGTTGCTGCGCCGCTGAGGCCCGGCCCGCCGCAGCGCCGTCTCATCTCCCTACTATTATAGACGACGGTCAGAAGATCAAGGTAATTATTTTTCCCCATAATGGATCCCGCGGCGCGGCCACGCACGGTGAGCGCCCTTTATACGACACGCGCTGATTGGATTGATCCCGCGAGTACAGAGAGCAGGAGACGTGACACACCAGCATCAGGCGGCCATACTTACCTATGTGCGCCCGGACGTGCGTCTGGAAGCAGTTGTAATATTTGTACTTTTTCCTACAAATTCCACATTCGTAAGACCCTGAAAAACAAAGCAGAGGAGTGAGAATGGCGCAGGAGATCAGCGAACCGCGAGAGCGTGCCGCAAGATACCGACATTTAATGTGACCCCCCGGACCGGCGGGCACCATCTGGGAAGCAGGTATACATGTATATCCTCTGGAGGGCACCATCTGTGGCAGGAGACGGCGAGAACACCAAGCCCCGCTGTTAACCCCGTATGTGCCGTGATTAGTGTTGGTCATAGTATGAGAGCGCTCCCTCTGACATCATCAGGCCTCTGCAATGTAAGCGCGGAGGGTTGATGGGTTGCCATAGTAACCGGATGCCCAACAATGGCGTCTGGGTCTGCTATGGCCTGCGCTTGTCATGAGAAGCAATAATGCGTAGAAGTGTTGCAGTGTCTAACCTCGCCTGCAGGGGGAAAAACGGCGCCTTGAAAAAGTTAAAAAAACTGTTAAAAATATATTTTTGCACATTTGTTTAAATAAAAATTAAAAGCCGGCGATGTTTGGGGAACCGCAGCGAGCGGAATAACGGGAACACCGCCAGGGGCCACAGGGGCGAAACATGGACAAAAGGTAATAAAAACTAGAGGCGGCCGCGCACAAAACGAGACGTCACGGGGGGGGGGGGGGGGGGAGAGGGGTGAGAGAGGGGGAGGGGTCAGGGAGTGGGGTGAGAGGGGGAGGGGAGGGGCGGGAGAGGGGAAGGGGTCAGCGAGCGGAATAAAGGGAACACCGCCAGGGGCCACAGGGGCGAAACATGGAAAAAAGGTAATAAAAACTAGAGGCGGCCGCGCACAAAACGAGACGTCACGGGGGGGGGGGGGGGGGAGAGGGGTGAGAGAGGGGGGGGGGGTCAGGGAGTGGGGTGAGAGGGGGAGGGGTGGGAGAGGGGTGAGAGGGGGAGGGGCGGTGGAGGGGCGGGGGGAGGGGAGTGGGGTGAGAGGGGGAGGGGTGGGAGAGGGGGAGGGGGGAGGGGTGGGAGAGGGGGAGGGGCGGGGGAGGGGTGGGAGAGGGGGAGGGGCGGGGGAGGGGAGTGGGGTGAGAGGGGGAGGGGAGGGGTCAGCAGCAATGCTTAAAGGAAAAAAACTAATTAAAAAACAGGTTTTTATTGTGCTAAAAACATATAATTTTTGCGTTGCCGTAACCGCAGCGCTCCGCAGAAACCGCGCCCCGCCATTAATTTTGCGGCAGGATTGACGGCTCACAGACGGCCGATGCGTTTTTTCTCCCTCCACAAGTTCTACAATCCATCATATGTACGCAGACTGGTTGCACTGAGACGGCAGCTCGCCGTACGGCCGCCTCGCGGGAGGGGAAGGGTGTGGCTTGTGAAAAATGGAAATGAAAATCCCCCAAATGGTTGCGCCTGTATGGCCACCAAGGGGTTAAAGGGGACGCAGCCCCCGACAGTGGAGGTTGCGGATCCTCACCAGCGCCCCCTGATGAAGCCCCTGAGGGACCACATGGCAGCATGGTCTTGGCCCGCTCACCTGGAGACGATGTGCTGATTCTTGGAGGGATGTTACGTGGACGGCTGCCGCTGCTCCAGGACGCCTCCCTGCTCATGGCCGCTGTGTGTCTCTCCGGAGAGTCGCCACCTGCAGGCAAGCAGGAACACAGTCACATCAATCCAGCCCAACACAGAAATGAGGCCAGTGCCATTGTCAGTTCCCTTCCCCCGCTCAGACTGGAGAGTCACAGAAGGAGTACGATCGGTGGCGGGGGACATCGAGAACCCACCTGGTCCCTTCATGGGCACACCCCACAGTAGGGCGCGGCGGCTAGGCCCCTCCACTTACCAATATTCTGCTGATTGCGGTTCTCTCCAATTACCACGCAGATTTCGGCGGGCACCTCCTCGGCGCCATCTTCCATCTTGCTCTTGGCGGAGTTTTTGGCTTTCTGCTTCCACAGCAGCGGCTGCAGAACCTCTTCGGCCTTCTCTTCCTTCACCGTCACATCTTGTGCACTCATTGTCCACACTCTTCGGAATGTGTCGCTCTCCCCCTGGACCGTGCTCTCCCTAGGAGGTGCGGAGAAGGTTGGGGTTAGTATAACCTGGGGGCCTCAGACCACCCCTTTAAGGTCATTCCTTAAAGGGGTAATCTCATGACAGCCCATTCCTGCAAAATAGCCTGGAGCGTCCCTGGGGCAGCGGGGGACACATGTGCGCTGCGGTGGGAACACCAGAGATATTTGAGTCGCCGCCTCCAGCAGTCCCAGTTCACACCAGCGTTATAGTCCACATATAGGCCGTCATGAGACGAACCCCTAAAAGGGGACCCCAACTTACAAGAAGTGAGCCCCAGGGTAGGGAATAAACAGAACGGCCACAACTCACCGGCTCACCTTACCGCCGACCCAGGAAGTGACGTCATGTCCATTGATCATGTGACCACTGCAGCCAAGAGAGCGATAAATGTGATGTCATCGCTTCCTGTATCGGTGGGGACGGGACTGAAGGCAACGTGAGTCGGTGACTAGTGGCCGCTTTGTGTTTTACGCCGGTCCCTAACCCGGGGCATTTTTGTTGGAATGTCAGAAAACCCTGCTAACCCCCCACAATAAATGTACGTCGCTGCTGCCTGAGGCCTGTGCAGCAGCGACAGAAACGTAAGCAGGTGATCGCAGCTCCCACAGCAGATACTAACAGCGGGTTCAGGGGTCAACGTCGGGGCCCGGGGTTTGCAGGTCCTGATGACGTCATCAGTGACAGCCAATCACAGCGCTGGCCGGGAAAGTTTGGCTTACTAACACCCCTTCCCAGCATGCCAGCAGTGTACCAGCGTGCCTTCCCCTCAAGGCACACATTAACCCCTTGCAATCCAATTTTGGATTCAGGGTTTCCTAGGGAGTGCTTTCTCTTTCTGCCATTATACAATGGCACCCTCTGCTGGCTAGAGCCAGTACTGCGGTATGGGACATGCTGGAGAGGCCCCCAAAAACAGAGAGGCCAGTAATATACAGTAAGAATACCCTGCCGGACGTATTCCGACATCGGATCTGTACAGCCTTCCATCAGAATGTCTGAAGACGTCAGACAGTGGGTTATAAAGGGTTAACCCCTTCTACTACCATCAGCTAGGCCACCTGCTTACTACCAGTGATTGTATGAGAACGATGCGTTCACACGGTCTGTGCAGATTGTGACCGGATCTGCAGATGATCCAATGTTGTGGCTCCGCGCCGGGTCTAATGGAGAACGGGACGCGCATTTTGGTATGGATTCTCCACAATGGAAAATCTGCGTAAATTGCGCTGTGTGAACGTTCCATAGATCACTTCATTAGGTCAATCAGCGGCGCCGCCGACTGCCGGCAGGTAAAGACTGTAAAACAATAAGGTTAAATCCGTCATCTGCTAAACGGCTCAGAAACGCGTGAAACGTTCCCAATGTGCGGCCAGAACGAAGAAATATATACCCGCCGCCGGCAGGGAGGAGCGTGGGCGGCAGCCGCAAGTTGAAAAAACAAAAGTTTTTAAAAAAAATTAAATTCTGTCCTTTTGATAAATCTTCGCTCCTCACCGTCTACTTTTACCACCTGAAGAAGGTAGAATGTGATGAGCGAACGCGGCCAGCGTCATTGGGACGCGAAAAACCTTACATACGCACCAGATTACCCTGTCATCAGGCCCTGAAGGGGTTAAAGAGAATTAGGAAACCAGCAGTACTTTCTCCCAGAAACATTGCCCCTCCGGTCCCCAGGATCCGCCCGGTACTGCAGGGAAGGCGTCGGCCTTCGGACCGCTGTGAGACGGGTTGTTCTAATCCTGAAATGTTGCTACATCTAAAAGGTGAACTTTAAAAGCATTGGCCAGGACTTAAAGGGACGTCCCACAAAAGGCGTCTCTGCCCACAGGATAACTAGCTGATTGGTCAGGGTCCGACTGCGGGACCCTGGCACACCCAGAAAGGAGGGCAGCACATTCGCACCTCTGCTCTACTGATTTCAATGGGACAGTCACAGATGGCGGAGCTTCGCTCTCTGCCATCTCTGAGGTCCTACTGAAACTAAAGGGGTTGTACAGTTATAAGCCACTGGTGGCCTATCCTTAGGCTTGCTCATCAATAGTAGAATGGTGGTGATCTGTCGCCCAGGACACCCGCTGAGCAGCTGATCAGCAAAGCCAGGAAGCTCATGCACCCAGATGATTTCTGCAAGAAGCAGACAGCTCCGTTCTTACTGTAGTGGCCAAGGTGAGTATTGCAGTCCAAGTTCCTATTTATTTCCACTGCAGGGAATTAAGCTTGCAATACCAAGCCTGACCACTACAGTAAGAACGGAGCTGTCAGCTTCCTGCAGAAATGAGTTCACTGCACTAGTGCACTGACCCAGCAAACAGCTGATTGGTGGAGGTCCTATGCGACAGACCCCCGAGGACCTACTATTGGTGACGTGCTAAGGATTGGCCATCATTTACAGCTGTAGAACCCGTTCAAACTGACCCTCCGGTTTCAGGACAGAATTTTCTCCTGTGACCATCGGGGGCGGCTCCATCGCTGGCTCCAGGTCCTGTTATCAACCATCCGATGCCATCTTCAGAATACCTGATCCCCACAATGCACCGCGAGTGTTAGTAATGCAGCAACGATATAGCAGCGCTGGTCACGTGATTATTCTTGTCCAATCAGAGAGCAGCACACAGCGTGCATTACGTAGCTAGAGGTTGGTGGCATCCATCCATTATAATTGTAAACAGGGAGATCGGCAGAGGACCCCCTCCGGCCCTAGGACCTAATTCTGTCCCAAGCTGGAGGGCCACTTTATTGGAGCCATGGTGCAACTGTTGCCGTATTTATGGCAGGGCACTGCAGACCCCCTTTCCCCAGATCTGGGGGACACCCCCCAATGAGCCAGTTATAACTTATAGGGGTTTCTGAATTTTGTTTTGTAGTGGGGGGATGAAAACGCACATCTGCTCGTCTCCCGCTCCACGCTGCTGCCCCGCTCCGGTGCGCTCTACCCATGTGACCTCTGCAGCCAATAGGAGGCCAGTAGGAGACCCCGTGATCAGTTTATTGGTGGGAGATCTTTTCACCAAATGGATTTTCCAAACTGGAAGGCCTCATTGAAGACGTGGTGCCGCCTGCGGGCGAAGCTACCCAAGGCATCCGACCCTCAACCACCCATCGGTGTCACCGAGGGGCCGTCGTGTAACAATGCTGTGCCAGCGCAGGGGGCGGCGGAGGAGCGTCTGCTCCGGAGTCCGCTCGGGGTCAGGTCATTCTTCCCCCCACAATGGAATGTTCCGGCTCCGCTGATGGAGATTTCTGTCAATTCAATTTTTTGCATTTCTATAAATTACAACATGTGAAAAGCAAACCGAAAAAACAAAAAAAGATCCCGTCTGCACGGCGAGCGGCGGGAAACCCGACAAAAGGCGAAAAAAGGCGGTCAGGAAAATGTTATACAAACAATATCAAAAAATGGTGAAGAGCAGAGCGGGAGAACGCGGAAAACACGGGGCCACCGAGCGCGAGCCAGAAAACCGGAAACTACTGAAAATTAGGCAAAAGATTGATTTCGCCACTTAAAGGTCAGATCTCTATTTGGTACAAGATTTCCAAAACTGAAAACACAATACCCCCCCCCCCCTCCCAACCCCCCACCGCAGTCCCTCCCTGCCCCACCACCCAAACCGGCAGGAACAAATCCGGGGAAGGATACAACGTAATAACGGGAGATTCTAGAGATTTTACAGAAAGGAGGATGTGAATTGTAACGAGATTCAATGTAACCGCCATCCGATCCACTACTTAATCTCCCCAGCAGGGGGCGCAACAGATTTACCACAAAACCACATCTTCTCTACAATTTCTGCTTGCAGCACACAGTAATTAATGATTCTGTAATCAGAGTGTTCTGTTTGGACACTATATATCCAATATCCCCCACGCAGGCGATAACGGGGTTAGTGAGCGCCTCTGGCCGCCGCTCCTTTATACGGGTGTTGTGGGGTAATATATGCGGCTGAGGAGGTCGCCGCACCTCTCACTCATTTTAATAATCCTAATTAATTTAAATGAGCAGCTATTATTTCTGCAGCATGAATATGTATGGGGGACGGATCAAGAGCGACCGGCCGGCAGAAGAGGCCAAACCATGTAGAGCGCGCGTCCGCCTCTGCTTCACCGGGCTACATAAAGAGATCGGTCAGGAACGTTCATGAGACGACCTGGAGCCCAGGACCCGGTTGTGTGACGGTTGTGTGACGGTTGTGAGGCGGTTGTGTGACGGTTGTGAGGCGGTTGTGTGACGGTTGTGAGGCGGTTGTGTGACGGTTGTGAGGCGGTTGTGTGACGGTTGTGAGGCGGTTGTGTGACGGTTGTGAGGCGGTTGTGTGACGGTTGTGTGACGGTTGTGTGACGGGTCGGGCCGCTCACAGTACAGAAGCCGGTGAGCTGCGCAAAAATATGCAGACCCTTTTTTCTATTAAAAAAGGCAAAAATCTGGAGGCCATCAGATCACCGACTGTCCAGGCACCAAAGAAGCTTCACTGATCAGTGCCTACATGCCCCACCTAACCCGCAGGCTCCTCATCGACAATTTGGTCATCAATGCATCCACAATTTTGCAAATGGTAACAAGGCTTTTGAGTCTTGTCGCCATTAGTAATCAGCCCCACCGACGCATGGCTGCAAGGGAAGGAAATCCCTCTCCACTGCATCTAAGCAGATGTGCACAGGGCATGCGCCCCCCGACCCCTCGCCAAACACAATGCCCAGTAGAAGCCAAGGAAGGTTTACCTCAACAGTGACTGCTGCAGTTTACCTGGGCACTGGCCCCCCGCCTGGGGGGCATGGAGACATGAGTGGCACTGCAGGCAAAGAGGGGGAAAGAGTACCCAGCTACAGTCCATTTAATAGGGAAGGGTGTGAATGGGCACTGCTCTTGTCATTTGGGGTTGGATGAGAAGGTTCTGGATGCGATTATACCACCACTTGGGCAGAAGGCTCTGGATGTGATTATACCACCACTGCGGTAGGAGGTTCTGGATGTGATTATACCACTGGGGTAGGAGGTTCTGGATGTGATTATACCACTGGGGTAGGAGGTTCTGGATGTGATTATACCACCACTGGGGTAGGAGGTTCTGGATCTGATTATACCACCACTGGGGTAGGAGGTTCTGGATCTGATTATACCACCACTGGGGCAGGAGCTTCTGGATGTGATTATACCATCACTGGGGTAGGAGGTTCTGGATGTGATTATACCACTGGGGTAGGAGGTTCTGGATGTGATTATACCATCACTGGGGTAGGAGGTTCTGAATGTGATTATACCACTGGGCTAGGAGGTTCTGGATATGATTATACCACTGGGCTAGGAGGTTCTGGATATGATTATACCACTGGGCTAGGAGGTTCTGGATGTGATTATACCACCACTGGGGCAGGAGGCTCTGGATGTGATTATACCACCCCTGGGGTAGGAGGTTCTGGATGTGATTATACCACCACTGGGGTAGGAGCTTCTGATTGTGATTATAACACCACTGGGGCAGGAGGTTCTGGATGTGATTATAACACCACTGGGGCAGGAGCTTCTGGATGTGATTATACCACCACTGGGGCAGAAGGCTCTGGATGTGATTATACCACCACTGGGGTAGGAGGTTCTGGATGTGATTATACAACCACTGGGGCAGAAGGCTCTGGATGTGATTATACAACCACTGGGGTAGGAGGTTCTGGATGTGATTATACCCCCACTGGGGCAGGAGCTTCTGGATGTGATTAGATCACCCCTGGGCGGGAAGATCTGGATGTGATTTTACCACCACTCAGGCGGGAGGCTCTGGATGTGATTATACCCCTGGGGCAGAGGCTCTGGATGTGATTATAGCACCGCTGGGGCAGGAGGCTCTTGTTGTGATTATACCACCACTGGGGCAGGAGGCTCTGAATGTGATTAAAGCACCACTGGGGCAGGAGGCTCTGGATGTGATTATACCACCACTGGGGCAGGAGGCTCTGAATGCGATTAAAGCACCACTGGGGCAGGAGGCTCTGGATGTGATTATACCACCACTGGGGCGGGAAGTTCTGGATGTGATTATACCACCACTCAGTCGGGAGGCTCTGGATGTGATTATACCACCACTGGGGCAGAAGGTTTTGGATGTAATTATACCACTGGGGCAGGAGGCTCTAGATATGATCATACCACAACTGGGGTAGAAGGTTCTGGATCTGATTATACCACCACTGGGGCAAAAGGCTTTGGATGTGATTATACCACCACTTGGGTAGGAGGTTCTGGATGTAATTATACCACCAGTGGGGCAGGAGCTTCTGGCTGTGATTATACCATCACTGGGATAGGAGGTTCTGGATGTGATTATACCATCACTGGGATAGGAGGTTCTGGATGTGATTATACCACCACTGGGGCAGGAGCTTCTGGATGTGATTATACCACCACTGGGGCGGGAAGTTCTGGATGTGATTATACCACCACTGGGGCAGGAGGTTTTGGATGTGATTATACCACCACTGGCGCAGGAGGTTCTGGATGTGATTATACCACCACTCAGTCGGAAGGCTCTGGATGTGATTATACCACCACTGGGGCAGAAGGTTCTGGATGTTATTATACCACCACTGGGGCAGAAGGTTTTGGATGTAATTATACCACTGCGGCAGGAGGTTCTGGATGTGATTATACCACCACTGGAGTGGGAGGTTCTGGATGTGATTATACCACCACTGGGCAGGAGGCTCTGGATGTGATTATACCACTGGTGCAGAGGCTCTGGATGTGATTATACCCCCACTGGGGCAGAAGCTTCTGGATGTGATTAGATCACCACTGGGGCGGGAAGTTCTGGATGTGATTATACCACTGGGGCAGGAGGCTCTGGATGTGATTATACCACCACTTGGGCAGAAGGCTCTGGATGTGATTATACCACCACTAGGGCAGAAGGTTCTGGATGTGATTATACCCCCACTGGGGTAGGAGGTTCTGGATGTGATTATACCCCCACTGGGGCAGGAGCTTCTGGATGTGATTAGATCACCCCTGGGCGGGAAGTTCTGGATGTGATTTTACCACCACTCAGGCGGGAGGCTCTGGATGTGATTATACCACTGGGGCAGAGGCTCTGGATGTGATTATACCACCACTGGGGCAGGAGGCTCTGGATGTGATTATAGCACCACTGGGGCAGGAGGCTCTGGATGTGATTATAGCACCACTGGGGCAGAAGGCTCTGAATGTGATTATACCACCACTGGGGTAGGAGGTTCTGTATGTGATTATACCACTGGGCTAGGAGGTTCTGGATATGATTATACTACTGGGCTAGGAGGTTCTGATTGTGATTATACCACCACTGGGGCAGGAGGCTCTGGATATGATTATACCACCACTGGAGCAGGAGGCTCTGGATGTGATTATACCACTGGGCTAGGAGGTTCTGGGTGTGATTATACTACTGAGCTAGGAGGTTCTGGATGTAATTATACCACTGGGGCAGGAGGCTCTGGATGTGATTATACCACCACTGGGGCATGAGGCTCTGGTTGTGAATTTACAACCACTGGGGCAGGAAGGAGGCTCTGGTGGGATTATACCACCACTGGGGCAGGAGGCTCTGGATGTGATTATACCACCACTAGGCACGAGGCTCTGGATGTGATTATACCACCACTTGGGCAGAAGGCTCTGGATGTGATCATACCACCACTGGGGTAGGAGGGTTCTGGATATGATTATACCACCACTGGGGCAGGAGGCTCTGGATGTGATTATACCACTGGGGCAGAAGGCTCTGGATGTGATCATACCACCACTGGGGTAGGAGGGTTCTGGATATGATTATACCACCACTGGGGCAGGAGGCTCTGGATGTGATTATACCACCACTGGGGCAGGAGGCTCTGGATGTGATTATACCACTGGGGCAGAAGGCTCTGGATGTGATTATACCACTGGGGCAGAAGGTTCTGGGTGTAATTATACCACCACTGGGGCAGGAGGTTCTGGATGTGATTATACTACCCCACCCCTTGCGAGAAGCAGCTGACCACTGTGGCAGCTTCACTGTGAAGAGGTGGTCCTCAGTGACATGACCACTTTTTATGTCACATTCCTATAAAACACATTTCTGGTAGGACGTTGTGAATTATTTGAAAATTAAGGCTGTATGAATTTATTTCTGTATTTTATGGATTTTCGGCACTTTCTCATCTTCTGACTTTTCTTTCTTAATAAAGATTTTTCCTCTTTTAAAATACAAAAGATGAAAGAAAAAATTTAAAATAACAAAAAAAATCCCATCTCCATGTTAAATTGTAGGAGCCGTCCGCAGCTTCATGTAACCGGAGAGCGGCCGCTGCCATTTTTCCTCCCTGCCAATGATTCTTACAAAATAAAACCTTTTTTAATTTAAATGCTAATGCACTGAATTAAATTTTAATAACAGAGGAAATTGAAAAGCTGAGCAGGAATATTGGAAATAAATCCGGGCAGAAACAGCAGAAATTAAAAATTCTCGTCTGTGGGACGGCGGCCGTTAAGCTATTTTATAGGATTACATTTTTTTCATTTTTGAAAGCAGAAGAAAAAAAACCCTGCGATGTGCTGAGTGCGGCGCATTAAACCCGCGCCGTGATTTACGAGCCGCCCTCCCGCGGGAGCGCCTCGCTTTCATCTGGAAATATTTCATAAATTTCAAGACAGCATAAATTCTTAATTTAGAGTTATAGAGGTCACATTTAATGTAGTCGCCAAATTCAGGAAAATGAAGGAAATCTGAGCGCCGGACGGCGAGAACAAAGCGGATCCACGGATTAAATCAGCCGCGCAAAATAATGACTGGATATTGGAGATAAACAGGTCGGATCTTTACTGGAATCTGATGTTTGTACATTGGGAGCCGAACGCAGGATGTGCGAAAACAGAATAAAATGCGAGACGTCTGCAGCGCGCCGGACGTCTACAAGGGTGGCGGACGGCGCTATTATTTGGGGAATTCACGGAAAAACGTAAAGCGAAAATCTGATCAGCAGTTTAAGGCGATTTCTACAGTTATTTTGGGTGAAATGACGTAATAAACACCAAATCTGATGCAAGAAAATATCAAAACGCTGTCCACGTCACTGCCGCGCAAAAGGTATCTTAGGAACACCATGATATACTCTGTAATGCCAGAAGTCATGGGACCAGAACTAACCGCACGGAGGACCCTCCATCATTGTGGGGGTGCATGAAGTCCATGGGCTGCAAGTGGTCACTAAGCAGTGAACCGTAGCGGGCAATGATGGTGTAGGCAGACCAATGGAGCCAACCCATGCCGTGAGAACCCCCCACACCAGTATGGAACCACCACCAGCATGCAAAGTGACATGTTGACAACTGGGTCTATGGCCTCATAGGGTCTATGTCACACTCAAACCCTACCGTAAGACCAAAACGATCAGTACTGGGACTCCTTGGATCACACCACAAATTGCCAGTTCTCTGGGGCTAGCACCCTCAGGAGCCCCAGTGAAGGGCAGTGCCCGGTGTTGTGGTGGGTCTCCTGCTCCCAGATCCCATGGAGGGTAGGTAGTGCTGCACTGACATGTGGGGCCTCTGCCAGAAATACTTGTCTATTCACCAGGACAATTCTGGCCAGACGTCGCCGGCTGCCATCATTAGGCGCCCGCTGGCTGCCACGGCGTTGTCCACAGAGGGTTGTACTGCCTTCTATGACGTATTCCCGGGACGCACATGATCAAACATTAAACTCATCAGGAATGGAACGCCTCATCCGTCTGGCACCCGCCATCATGTTCTGTCCGAACTCTGATAATTCACGCCGCCTCGCCATGAGCATGCTGGCCGGTGATCAACCTCATCACAAGATAACTCCTCACCGTGAGTACGCGGGGCGCCCCGAGCCGGCGCACTTCATCCATCTACATGCTGCCATCTCAGTCAGTTTTGCATTAAACATTTATAATGGCTGTCCCACAAAATCATTATCTGATCAGTAGGGTCCACCGGAACCCCACTGACTACAAAAATGGGGGTCCCAAAGGCGTCTGAATAAATGAAGTGGTGGTCACATATGCGCACTACAGCTCCGTGCATTTTAATGGGACCATGGAAGCACCCGAGTAGAACCACTTGGCCACCTCCAGCCCTTCCAACAGACATGAATAAAGGACACATGACCACCACTCCATGTATTCGGGAACAAGTCAGGACCCCCGGCCTCACGATTGGTGGGGGTCCCAGCAGTCTGATCCTTACTGGTCAGATGATTATCCCTTAACTCTGGATAGGGCCCTTTAAGGGACATAGCTGCTTTGTTTCAGGAACAGTGCTGCTTCTCTCTATAGGCTATACCTGGCCTTCACTTTAAAGGGATATTCTCATCTAAAAGGGGTTGTCATTAGCAGTTGGTGGGGCGGGTGTCTGCCACTTGGGAACCCCATCCATAAGCTGATTGTCATTAGTGGTTAGCACAGAAACTCGGAGCAGCAGCTTCACTCCCATTGATTTCAACGGGGTGAAGCCGGCACTCAACTACATCTTCTGATGACATCCGGCTCATTGCACTGGATGGCGGACCGGACGGTCAGCTGATGGACGGGGATCCCCAGCGGAGGACTCCCACCAACTGCTAATGACATCCGGCTCATTGCACTGGATGGCGGACCGGACGGTCAGCTGATGGACGGGGATCCCCAGCGGAGGGACTCCCACCAACTGCTAATGATCTGTCTAGAGTATAGGTCATCAATTGAAAAAAAGGCATGCAGCCCCTTTAAGCATTGATCTCCCCTCCAGTGATCCCCATTTACAGATTCATGGCCGCCTCACTCTCCATATAGGTCTATGAGATTTACGGAAGGCGAGTAGCAGTGCTAGACTATGACCAAGAGTCACGCTGGCCCTGGAAGAAAGAAGCCGTGTATTCAGAGTCTCCTACAGCCCTACAAGATCCCAAATGGCATCTAGAATGATGCCAGAAACATTCCTTGGTTGATGTTCCTCTCATGATAGAACGGGTCCGTGTGACCGGGATGACGCAGCAAAGGGTTAACACTGTTAGGAGGCCCCAATGCAAATTGCAGCACTGTTTTCCTGTCTAAACAATGGATACCACAGCCGACGGACTCAACTACAAGTCAATGAGGTCTGGCAGTCACCGATGGGACCATCCTACAACGGCTTCTGTTTGAGGGCACGACACCAGTGTAAGCGGAGCCGTTGGCATGCTGGGAGTTGTGGTTGTGCAACAGCCGGAGGAGCCCCACTCGGAGAACATTGAGGTAGATGGTAGGAGGACTACTGGGGGCCACCAATTACTGGCCGTGAGCAGCGCACATCTGAGGTCCTCTGGTGTGCAAACATTCGGGAAGAATCAAGAACCCGTGTACAAAAGAAGAACATAAAAGGCTTCAAATAGAGGAAAACTGCGCGGAAAACATTTTATTTGCTAAATTAAAAAAAAAATGTAATCATTTTTTTTTATGCCAGCTTTTAATTAAGCCTTTGTCTGCAGCGCAGGCGCTCCCAGCGAGGGGAACGAGAGGAATTTCAGCTTGGATGCCAAAGGGGACAAAAAAAATTCCTGACAACATTTGAATGAATTCAGGCACCGGGCGCCCACAGGACGGTCTGGCACTCACAGGATGGGCGCCCACAGGACGGGCGGGCGGGCGCCCACAGGACAGTCGCTCACAGGACGGGCTGACACTCACAGCATGGGCGCCCACAGGACAGACGGGCGCTCACAGGACGGGTGCCCACAGGACAGACGGGCGCTCACAGGACGGGTGCCCACAGGACAGACGAGCGCTCACAGGACGGGTGCCCACAGGACGGGCGGGCGCTCACAGGATGGGCGCCCACAGGACGGACGGGTGCCCACATGACGGACGCCCACAGGATTGTCGGGCGCTCACAGGACAGACGGGCGCTCACAGGACGGGCGCTCACAGGACGGGCGCCCACAGGACGGTCTGGCACTCACAGGATGGGCGCCCACAGGACGGTCTGGCACTCACAGGATGGGCGCCCACAGGACGGGCGGGCGGGCGCCCACAGGACAGACGGGCGCCCACAGGACGGACGGGCGCCCACAGGACGGTCGGGCACTCACAGGATGGGCGCCCACAGGACGGACGGGCGGGCGCTCACAGGAAGGACGGGCGCCCACATGACGGACGCCCACAGGATTGTCGGGCGCTCACAGGACGGGGGAGACTTCAGGACTGAAAGACAGAAGAAGCTGAAGTGGATTTTCTTGAGTGGTAGAACCACTTGTGGAGCCAGGGATGGCCTCTAGGGGGCGATGAGGGAGCGCTTGCCTGCTTGCACTCCTTAATATCCGCCTTCAGAGTTAGCAGCGGCCGGGGTTTCCATTTTTCAGTCCCCTTCCACTTCTCTCCTACTGATTTCTGTTTCTGGCACATTCTTGCACTTTTTGAAGTTTTCGCTTGTGCTTTTGAGGAATTTGCTGTTGAAAGGAATTTAGCAAATAAGAAGCCGTCCCAGTTCCATCAGCACTGCATCCAGCACTTACTACGTTAGAACCAACGACAGAGGAAGAAGTCTCCAGGCTCCTTTCTGCTGCCCGCCCCACCACCTGCACAAGCGACCCTCTCCCCTCTCACCTCCTCCAGTCCCTTTCCCCAGCTCTTATTACTCACCTCACCACAATCTGCAACCTCTCCCTAACCTCTGGCACTTTCCCCTCCCCATTTAAACACTCAATCATATCCCCTCTGCTTAAAAAAACCAACCCTGGACCCAACTGATGCTGCCAACTAGCGACCCGTCTCAAACCTCCCCTTTATCTCCAAATTACTGGAACGCCTGGTCTACTCCCGGCTTACTCGCTTTCTCTCTGACAACTCACTCCTCGACCCCTCCAGTCTGGTTTCCGCTCTCTACACTCGACCGAAACTGCCCTTACAAAAGTAACAAATGACCTGATGACTGCACAGTCGAGAGGTGATTACTCCCTACTAATCCTCCTTGACCTGTCTGCTGCATTTGATACTGTCGACCATAATCTCCTTCTCACTATGCTCCACTCTATTGGTCTAAAGGATACTGCTCTCTCCTGGTTCTCCTCCTACCTCTCTGACCGCTCTTTCAGTGTCTCCTTTGCTGGTTCTATCTCTGCTCCACTTCCTCTCGCTGTTGGGGTCCCCCAGGGCTCGGTCCTCGGCCCCCTCCTCTCCTCTTCCCCCTGCTGTCGGGGTCCCCCAGGGCTCGGTCCTTGGTCCCCTTCTCTTCTCTATCTATACTGCCCCAATTGGACAAACCATCCACAAATTCAGCCTCCAATACCATCTCTATGCTGACGACACCCAACTATACACCTCCTCTCGTGAGATCTCTGGACCATTCCTCCAAAATATCACCGACTGTCTGTCCGCTGTCTCTAACACTATGTCCTCCCTTTTTCTCAAACTAAACCTCTCTAAAACTGACCTCCTTGTCTTTCCACCTTCTAACTGACCTCCCCTCAACATCTCCATTCCAGTGTCTGGCACCATCATAACCCCTAGACGGCATGCCCGATGCCCTGGGGTCACACTGGACTCTGACCTCTCCTTTGCCCCCCATATCCAATCTCTGGCCCAAACATGCCACCTGCACCTCAGAAATATTGCTAAAATCCGTCCGTTCCTAACCACGGACACGCTAAAGACACTCATAGTCGCCCTCATCCACTCCCGGCTTGACTACTGCAACTCGGTACTCATCGGCCTCCCCCGCACTAGACTCGCTCCGCTCCAATCCATACTAAATGCAGCAGCTAGACTCATTTTTCTATCCAGTCGTTATTCAGACGCCTCTGCATTATGCCAGTCGCTGCATTGGCTGCCCATCCACTGCAGAACTAAATGTAAACTCCTCTACCTCACCCACAAAGCTCTGCATGGCGCTGCGCCACCATACATCGCCTCCCTACTGTCAGTACACCACCATACATCGCCTCCCTCCTGTCAGTACACCACCATACATCGCCTCCCTACTGTCAGTACACCACCATACATCGCCTCCCTCCTGTCAGTACACCACCATACATCGTCTCCCTACTGTCAGTACACCACCATACATCACCTCCCTCCTGTCAGTACACCACCATATATTGCCTCCCTCCTGTCAGTACACCACCATACATCGCCTCCCTCCTGTCAGTACACCACCATACATCGTCTCCCTACTGTCAGTACACCATCATACATCGCCTCCCTCCTGTCAGTACACCACCATACATCGCCTCCCTCCTGTCAGTACACCACCATACATCGCCTCCCTACTGTCAGTACACCACCATACATCGCCTCCCTCCTGTCAGTACACCACCATACATCGCCTCCCTCCTGTCAGTACACCACCATACATCTCCTCCCTCCTGTCAGTACACCACCATACATCGCCTCCCTCCTGTCAGTACACCACCATACATCGCCTCCCTCCTGTCAGTACACCACCATACATCGCCTCCCTCCTGTCAGTACACCACCATACATCACCTCCCTCCTGTCAGTACACCACCATACATCGCCTCCCTCCTGTCAGTACACCACCATACATCGCCTCCCTCCTGTCAGTACACCACCATACATCGCCTCCCTCCTGTCAGTACACCACCATACATCGCCTCCCTCCTGTCAGTACACCACCATACATCGCCTCCCTCCTGTCAGTACACCACCATACATCGCCTCCCTCCTGTCAGTACACCACCATACATCGCCTCCCTACTGTCAGTACACCACCATACATCGCCTCCCTCCTGTCAGTACACCACCATACATCACCTCCCTCCTGTCAGTATACCACCCAGCCCGCTCACTCCGATCGGCTAACACCCTCAGACTAAACACCCCTGTAATACGAACCTCTCATGCTCGCCTACAGGACTTCACCAGAGCAGCACCCATCCTCTGGAACGCTCTACCCCAAGGCATCCGGACAATTCCCGATGCACGAAATTTCAGACGTGCCTTAAAAACGCACCTCTTCAGGGAAGCATACCAAATCTCCTGACCTAGTCCCTTGCCCCTCCCTATGGTGTCCCACCCCATCTGCCTTCTAATAAATGATCTGTACATAAAATCCCCTATTGCCTGTGTTCCCCAACCCCTGCACCTCCTGTACCACCCCCAACCCATTTGTGTCTAACCCAATGTACCTTATATTGTAATTGTTGTAATTGTTGTATTGTTTGCATTTATCCATGCCTGAAAGCGCTGCGGAATAAGTTGGCGCCATACAAATAAAGATTATTATTATGTATCCACAGAATAGGGAGTAACTTGCTGCTCGGGGGGGGGGGGGGGGATCCAGAGGCTGGCGGGGGTCCAGCTGGTTTCAGAATAAGCGGCTGCAGATATACGTTGCCCCTCCGTTCATTCGGACCGCTGGATACAGAAGTTCAGCAGGTTCGGGTGGTCCCATTAAAATGAGAGACGTGAACCCCGCTCCGCGCAGGCTGGGGGTCCCAGCGGCCCGATGCCCAGTCTAGCGGATAACTTGTTTGTGGTAAAACCCCCGTAGTGCAACAATCAGGAGAATAAACGGCGGGCGTCCTAGACGGGCTCCTCGTTACCCCCCCCCCCCCCCCCCCCCCCCGGCTGGATCTACCGGATGATGTTGACTTTCGGCATTCGTTATGCAAACAGCTGCTTGTCAAACACCAAAATCTCTCTGTCAGAGTGGAATGTGGGTCATGCGGTCCCCGGGGCCCGCCACTGCCGTCCTAATAGCAATGATACCTGCAGTATTTTTAGAATAGACCTTTCTATCCTCATAACCGTCACCATCCGGCCCCGCTGACGGTGGGAGGGAATCTCACCAATATCATCTACTAAACACAGAAGGGAGTGGCGGAGCAAGTCTACAAGAGGACGGGGGCTGCGGCCCCTAGGGGACCCCAAACACCGGCCGGGGGGACTTCCCAAAGGCTCAGCAAACGTATGGATGGCAGGAGACGCAAGACAACCGGGTGTAGAACCCAACTGCTATGCATTATAACCAGCGGTGTGGACCCCTCATCAGTGGTGCTGGGGGGACGGGCAGGTTTGGGAAGGTACGGACAAGAATCCGAGAGGACGGGATTGGTGCTCCTGAAGGAGGTTGTAATGGATTATAAGAGGGGCTTCTCCCCCCGGCGGTCCTCCGTCTTCTCCAGACTGTTGAGTCTTCAGGCCATCCATGCCCAGTATTTAACAAAGAATACAGGTGCCCCTGGTCTGTGCCGCTGCTCGCCCGCTCCACAGGCTTTCTTTTTGTAATGTTTTTGGGTCACATCTGGCTTTTTTTCTTTGTTTGGCACATTTTTCTAACAGAGAAGCCTGCAGGAAATTACCTGAAAAGAGGGAAAACCGGAGCGTTCTGCAAGAAGCGAGGAAGGACCGCCACTACAAAAACCACAAGGTGTGCATCGCAGTCCGCAGTTCTGTACGGACCTTCAGGTAACATCTGCAATCAGCGTTCTGCCGCAAAAAAGAGGAAACGATGCCGCAGCAGTTTTGCACAAGTGACTGTATGTGCCCCCATAACTCTGCGTTAGTAGAGGGGGTCCCCATCTCTTGGCAGTTTTCCACAAGTGACTGTATGTGCCCCCATAACTCTGCGTTAGTAGAGGGGGTCCCCATCTCTTGGCAGTTTTCCACAAGTGACTGTATGTGCCCCCATAACTCTGCGTTAGTAGAGGGGGTCCCCATCTCTTGGCGGTAATGTCGCGCTCTGCTGTCCTGTTCTGTATCATACAAACAACCCAATGATGTTAATGAGAACCGTGTAATGCTTCATTTCCCCAGGGGCGGCGCTGCAGGAGAGCTGAACACTCATTGCCAGCTAATTCCAGCAGCAGGGCCCTTAGTAACAGCCTTGTGGGCTTTGTCTAATGTAGTGATGCTTGAACTCCCAGGTTTAGGCCTCATGCCCACAGGCATAATGGAATTGTGGAATCCGCGCATGTCACCCGCACATGCGATCCGCAGTCTAATCAGCCCATAGACCATCATTGGGCATCTGCATAGCATGCTCCATTTTCTGCGGATTCCCGCACGGACGGCTTCCATTGAAGTCAATGGAACCCGTCTGATCCATGGCACACCCGCAGCTGACACTGCAGACGTCCGCAGATCCGGCCAGTTCACCCGCACGCATCAGCTGTGCAGAGGAAAGAAGATCTGTCCGGGATGGAGAAGACCCGCACCACATCTCGACAGGTAGGAGAATGTCCATGGCTGCGGGAACGGGTGGGCTCCACTGCGGGATTCCATACTTGGTATCCATGTGCGCCCCTGGACATGAGGCCTTGGGCTTACTTAGACTTAGACCCCCCACTTTGCCAATAGTAGGCAGTAGTTCCGGCATTATCCCATGAAGGGTCAACCGTACCCAAGTCCTCCATAACTGGACGTCGCCAGCTCACCTTTTGCCTTCCCTGCCGATCCTTCACAGTTATAGGATGCCATAGTATAGCGATTACCAGCCTCGTCTCAGGGAGGTGTAGAACACCTCCAGCAAAACGGAGTCGACCTTCAGTGACGCGGGAATGGAGGGGCTGTAGATTTCTATATTGGTAACCCCATCATGGTAAGCGACCTTAAACAGGGGACTAAGGCATTGCTATTCCTGGGGACGCACTATGGCGATCTATGGTGGGCGTACGATGGCGATCCTGGGGGCGTACGATGGCGATCCTGGGGGCGTACGATGGCGATCCTGGGGGCGTACGATGGCGATCGTGGGGGCGTACCATGGCGATCGTGGGGGCGTACCATGGCGATCGTGGGGGGCGTACCATGGCGATCGTGGGGGGGCGTAGGGGGCGTACCATGGCGATCGTGGGGGGCGTACCATGGCGATCGTGGGGGGCGTACCATGGCGATCGTGGGGGCGTACCATGGCGATCGTGGGGGGCGTACCATGGCGATCGTGGGGGCGTACCATGGCGATCGTGGGGGCGTACCATGGCGATCGTGGGGGCGTACCATGGCGATCGTGGGGGCGTACCATGGCGATCCTGGGGACGTACCATGGCGATGCTGGGGACGCACCATGGCGATGCTGGGGACGCACCATGGCGATGCTGGGGACGCACCATGGCGATGCTGGGGACGCACGATGGCGATCCTGGGGACGCACGATGGCGATTCTGGGGACCCACTGTGGCGATTCTGGGGACCCACTGTGGCGATTCTGGGGACCCACTGTGGCGATTCTGGGGACCCACTGTGCCGATCCTGGGGACGCACAATGGCGATCCTGGGGACGCACAGTGGTGTAGAACACGGCCGGAAATGTTGTCATGGGGACACCGACCCGAGGAGCTGACGGCATCAGACCCGCAACCTCCAATCATCAAGCCTCCTGCAGCGGCTGACGGCGCGGGACGACCTCTTTATAAGGCTGTTCTACCCTAATGAGCTCTCCTTATACTTGGTGTTTCCAGTTTTCCGATGCGCCGTCAGCCGTCTACAATCACTGGGATTACGATGATTTCTTAGAACTCGTAAGACGTATTTATGAACCATCTTTAGATCCTCCCAACATATCAGGTCATCGCACCGCCGCCCGGAATAGATGAACTCCTCACCCCAGCTCCAAAATTAGCAATGGAGTCTGAGGAGCGAAGATTACTAACAATCATGGAACTCCTGACTTACCCGTCTGTCACTCACTACGAGGACCGCGCAGACCACACGAGGACCGCGCAGACCACAAGAGGACCGCGCAGACCACAAGAGGACCGCGCAGACCACACGAGGACCGCACAGACCACACGAGGACCACCCAGTCCACACGAGGAGCTCGCAATCCACACGAGGAGCGCGCAATCCACACGAAGACCGCCCAGTCCACACGAGGACCGCGCAGACCACACTAGGACCGCGCAGACCACACGAGGACCGCGCAGACCACACGAGGACCGCGCAGTCCACACAAGGACCGCCCAGTCCACACGAGGACCGCGCCGTCCACACGAGGACCGCGCCGTCCACACGAAGACCGCGCCGTCCACACGAAGACCGCGGAGACGGGAGAATGAACACAATTCTGCATTTACCTGAGAACTAATTTATCTGACCCCGTATATACGAAGCTTAAACAGGTTTCCCACACAAGAAAGCCTGTTGATTGGTGGAGGGCCGACCACCTGGATCCCCAACGATCACATCAGGTGCCTTGAAGAGCAGCGGTCACAATACGCACCGCTGCTCCATTTATGTTAATGGGACCACCGGACATAGCGGACCTCTTACCCCTGGCCATCTCTGGTAGTCCCAGTGAAATGGGGGGGCAGGACGCATGCGTGACCCCCACTGCACTCATCCAGGAACACCCCAGACCCCTATTCTCATGATCATTGGGGATCTCCGTGGTCAGACCCCACCAATCAGATCGCGGATAGGGAATAGCTTCATTTCGTGGAACAACCCTTTAACCCCATCCTGACTTCCAGGCTTCGCACAGGTTTTTAAAAAAAAAAAAAAAAAATTTCCATGACAAAATCCTGATTTTCAACGCCCCTCGCGGAACCCGAAATACACAGAATCCAAGGTTTGGGGCTCCTGCTGGCAATCGCGATATCGCTGCGTGAACATTGCAGCAACATCATGACTTTTTTCCCCGTGATTTCTGAGCGTCAGAGCTGCTTATTCTCACAAAAACATGGCCGCCACCTGCGATTTTCTCGCACTAATTTTGCCGCAATTTTTTATTGCGAAAGTCAATGGGAATTGCATGAAAATCACAAGTTTGTGATGCGATAAAAAGGAGGCGCCAAAGGGAAACATGGGGGAAGGAAAACCCCAAAACGCAGACGGATCGGGCACGCCGCGCTTTTTTTTCTTCTCACAACATCACGAGTGAAAAGATCCCAAATGTGAAGGAAACCATTGAAGATCATTGGCTGCATAATTCTGCGCTTTCACTCTCACATTGCAAGAAAATCGTGCGATTCTGTGGGCGGCGTGAGGCGCACCGAATATATATATATAAGACAGTAAAACAAACCATAAGAGACTCGTCAAAATATCCCCAACCATGAGCGGCCGGCTCTGATTGGCTGAGACAATGAAGTGCTGTGATTGGGCATTGAGCCGGCGCTGAGAACCAATCACAGCAATCTATTGCTGGAGGCGGGGCTCTCAAACCTGGCCTACAGCAATAGACTTGTGAGTGCAGGGGAGGCCCGGATCAGCGGCAGAGACCAGCGGCCGGACGGCAGCGGCTAGGGGAGTGTGGAGTCTTTCTCCATCTAGTGTAGCTCAGACTGATTGTCGGGGTAGGGCTTATATTCAAGCGCTCCCCCCGAAAACCGGAGTGCGGTTAACGCTGCCAAAAACGGGGCAAGAATAAAAACCGGAGTGCGGTGGGAACGCTGCGTCATCAGCCTGGTGGGAGCGGCCCGGCGAAGTGAACGGGTGCGTTGTACAGCGTTTAGGGCAGCGCTGAAAACATAGCGCTAGACGCTGCACAAAGACGCCCGTGTGAGGGCGGCCTGAAACACAAGAGTCTCAGAAATTATTACTACTCAGAAAAAACCCCCACGTCATTTCCAGGTATTCCGTGACTTTCATGAAATCCCAGGTCTTCCACGAGGCGTATGAACCCTGCAAGCGGCACACGTTGGCTATCTGGATATGGGGCGGCTTGGGGGCCCGTCTCGCTGCATACATGGGGATGGCAGCCATCTGTAACAGCGGACACCGCACACAAGAGCCATGGGGATCGCAGCGACTAACATTCTAAATGCCCCAATCAATGTTTTAGGCTCCCAATTGGCCATTTAGAATGCCATCGGGGGGCGCTGTTTGTTGTCATGGCAGCCTGGGGCCTTATGGAGGCCATCAGGGCAGCCATGAATGACTGCCTATCGAGGTGTGTGTGCGGCACGTCTTGATATCCTGCCCGGTGGTATGTGGTATAGTGCAGTACCATGGCATTGCATTACACTGTATGAGGGATCAAATGGGCACAAGTTCAAGTCCTCCCTAGCAACAAAAAAATAAAACAAAAAGGAGTTTAAAAAGTTTTTTAAATATTAGAAAAATATTAAAGGTTTCAGTCGTCTCCTCAAAAAGCAAATAGATGAATTGTTGGTATCCCTGTAGGTGTGAACGGTCGGTTATTAAAAGATCCCATCACGGATCGGTGAGAAGAAAACACCAGAACCGCATCGCTGGATCGCCGCATAGTCAGGAAAAAACAATCGAGCGCGATTCATGAGTCGTACGAACTCCAGAATGGTAATAAAAGCCTTACTGCACACGACCCCACACGACCCCGTACGACCTCCGCACAACGATCCACAGGTTATGGCCACACAAAACATCGCATTTTTAAAGGTTTTTTCTCCCCCCAATCACACCAATGCGCAGAGTACAGACTACGGCTCATTTTACTATATTCCCACCAAAAGTTGTGTAGTTGCAGTTCTTTCTTTGAATCGTTCCCACGGGTTTCCAGTACATTAAATCGCACAAACACACCAGCGCCGCCCTCATGAAGCCGCGCCACCGGAAACAGAAAAAAGGTATGCTCTATGAAAGTGGGGAGAAGAAACAGAAAACAAAGAAGAGCTGGAAGGGGTTAATAGAGGACACAAAACTCCAACCTTCCATCTGCTCATTCATGTAATGATGAATGGAAGCTCATGGGTGGGTGGAGTCCTCGAGGGCGGGAACTATCCGCCATGGTTAGGACCTCCTCCTAATGGGACAACATACAGCTGAAGGACCCGGACTGCAGCTCAGTTTCAGTCTGGTCCATTTTTATGGAGGTTCTTCA
Source organism: Eleutherodactylus coqui (assembly GCA_035609135.1). NCBI lineage: Eukaryota > Metazoa > Chordata > Amphibia > Anura > Eleutherodactylidae > Eleutherodactylus > Eleutherodactylus coqui. The sequence continues at coordinate 1,133,883 of CM069414.1, read as the reverse complement.
GTAAAAGCTATACGGATCACGATGAGACCATCGTGTGCTTCTACATAGCGGTCCCTGGGCATCTGTGTGAGTTTCATCTGTCCAATCCGACTCCAAGGAAGAAGGGACGACTAGGGCATTGGTGGGCGGTGGACTAGCTAGTCTCGCAGTCTATAACTGAACCATCTAGAGACGGTGGATGCAGCATGGACTTGGGGGTGGTGGGCACACAAGTAATCTAACCCTCCACAGCCATCCATGTAGAAACACGCGGCTCTGCGCTGGGAAGACCACCCCCGGTGCGGGCGCAGACACGGCACACGCTTCCCTAATCACAGAGCTGGAATAAAAACCAACAGGAGCCGAAGAGAAAAATCCTACTGGAAGTAAACTTGGAACCCATTTCTGTGGTTGTGTTTGCATCGTAGAATTACTCACAGGAGGCACAAACCGGGAAAGCTTCTGAATATCAACACAGTTCAATTACAACCCAATCCCAGAAAAGCCGGGCGCTGGGTGAAATATAAGGAAATGTGAACAACAAGAATGCGACGATCTGCAGATCTCATCTGAGCCACAGAAGCACATAGAACACATTTAGGAATGATGGCAGCAACACATCTCACAAACACTGAGGCGGGGGAACAAGAGGCTGGAAAAGGACAGTATAACAAGAGCTGTTAGAGAGGCCGAGTCTCTCAAAGGCAAAGATGGTCGGAGGTTCATCGATCTGCAGAAAACATCATATATTAATTGTCAAACTTCAGAAAAAGGTTCCTCCACATAAAATTCCAAAGACTTTGACTATCCACCATCTACAGTCCATAATATCATCTAGAGATTCAGAGTCTGGAGAAATTCATGTACACGATGGACAAGGCCGACTGTCAGTATGGGATGCTGGAGATCTACGGCCCTCAGGCGGCGCTGCATTATATACAGGCATGATTCTGTAATGCCAATCACTGCAGAGCTCAGGAATACTCCGGAAATCACTGTCTGTGACACAGGTCACCGTGCAAACCACAAATACAAGTTACAGCTGTATCATGCAGAGAAGAAGCCGTATACCAACACAATCCACAAGCGCCGGCATCTTCTCTGGGCCAAAGCTCATTTACAATGGACTGAGGCAGAATGGGGAGCTGTTCTGTGGGCAGATGGATCAAAATGTGAAATTCTTCTTGGAACCCACGGACTCAAGAGGAGAGGAACCATCCAGCTTGTTATCAGCACACAGTCCTGCATCTCTGATGGTATGGGGTGCATTAGCGCCTATGGCATGGGCAGCTAGGACATCCTGAAAGGCACTATCAGTGCTGAGCAGTTTATAAAGATTGTAGAAGAACATTTGCTCCATCTGCACAACATCCCCTGTAGGGAAGGCCTTGCATATATCAGTACAACAATGCTAAACCACATACTGCATCCACCACAACAGCTTGACAGGGGAAGAGTCCGGGATGAACCGGCCGCCTGCAGCCCAGACCTTCCACCATATACTGCATCCATCACAACAGCATGGCTTCACAGGAGAAGAGTCCGGGGTGAACCGACTGCCTGCAGTCCAGACCTTCTCCCATATACTACATCCATCACAACAGCATGGCTTCACAGAAGAAGAGTCCGGGGTGAACCGGCCGCCTGCAGTCCACACCTTCCACCATATACTGCTTCTATCACAACAGCTTCACAGGAGAAGAGTCCGGGGTGAACCGGCCGCCTGCAGTCCAGACCCTCCACCGCATACTACATCCATCACAACAGCTTCACAGGAGAAGAGTCCGGGGTGAACCGGCCGCCTGCAGGACAGACCTTCCACCATATACTACATCCATCACAACAGCTTCACAGGAGAAGAGTCCGGGGTGAACCGACCACCTGCAGTCCAGACCTTCCCCCATATACTACATCCATCACAACAGCATGGCTTCACAGAAGAAGAGTCCGGGGTGAACCGGCCGCCTGCAGTCCACACCTTCCACCATATACTGCTTCTATCACAACAGCTTCACAGGAGAAGAGTCCGGGGTGAACCGGCCGCCTGCAGTCCAGACCCTCCACCGCATACTACATCCATCACAACAGCTTCACAGGAGAAGAGTCCGGGGTAAACCGGCCGCCTGCAGTCCAGACCTTCCCCCATATACTACATCCATCACAACAGCATGGCTTCACAGGAGAAGAGTCCGGGGTGAACCGGCCGCCTGCAGTCCAGACCTTCCACCATATACTCCATCCATCACAACAGCATGGCTTCACAGGAGAAAAGTCCAGAGGTGAACCGGCCGCCTGCAGTCCAGACCTTCCCCCCTGTCTATGTAAGCGCTGCGGAATATGTTGGCGCTATACAAATAAAGATTATTATTATTATTATATACTACATCCATCATAACAGCATGGCTTCACAGGAGAAGAGTCCGGGGTGAACCGACCGACCTTCCAACAAAAGGAAACATTAGGCACATTAGGGAACAAAATGTCCTTAAAGACGCCCGAGGACCGTAGAGCAGATAGAATCCTCCATCAGACAAGAAGGGGACAACATTTCTCTCCTAAAACTCCTGCAATGTGTCTCCTCACTTCCCACAAGAGGGGATGCGACACAGCGGTAGACGTGTGACCACTGCGACCGGTGACCTCAGCGCCTGCCGTACTTACTACCAATCTCCGTCTCGTGATATTCAGAAGCTTTCCAGGTTTTTGCCTCCTGTGAATAATTCTACAATATATTGGATACAGAACCACAAATGGCTGCCAAGCTTACTGCCAATGTGATGTTTGTAACCGGCTGTCAGATTTCACGCCAGTTCTGTGGTTAGAGAACGTGTGCCGTGTCTACGCCAGGATAGGGCATAGATTTGACCCTCATCAAGCCGCAGGTTTCTCTATAGATGACTGCATGGGGTTACATTGCTCTCCTGCTGGCGTGCCCACAGGCTTTATGCTGCCGGAGGTAAAGTGTGAAATAACGCCCCTCCGCAAGAAAACCACTCATTTTACAGGCATTGGAAGCCCCAATACACAAGATACCCAACATATATTCTAAAACACAGAGACTGATTGATAGTGTCCCCAGTATTTATAGTGCCCCCTTCATGGCTCCAGTAATAATAGTGTCCCCCATAGTGGTCCCAGTAGCAATAAAGACCCCCTTTCATGGCCTTAGTAATAACAGTGCCCCTCCTAGTGTCCCAAGTATTAATAGTGCCCGCTTCATGGTTCCAGTAGTAATAGTGAACCCCCTTCATGGCCTCAGTAGTAATAGTGTCCCCCATAGTGGTCTCAGTAGTAATAGTGACTCCCATAGTGGTCCCAGTAGTAATAGTGTCCCCAATAGTGGTCCCAGTAGTAATAGTGACCCTCTTCATGGCCTCAGTAGTAATAGTGTCCCCCATAGTGGTCCCAGTAGTAATAGGGACCCCCTTCATGGCCTCAGTAGTAATAGTGTCTCCCATAGTGGTCCCAGTAATAGTGTCCCCCATAGTGGTCCCAGTAGTAATAGTGACCGCCTTCATGGGCTCTGTAGTAATAGTGTCCCCCATAGTGGTCCCAGTAGTAATAGTGACCGCCTTCATAGCCTCAGTAGTAATAGTGACCCCCTTCATGGCCTCAGTAGTAATAGTGTCTCCCATAGTGGTCCCAGTAATAGTGTCCCCCATAGTGGTCCCAGTAGTAATAGTGACCGCCTTCATGGCCTCTGTAGTAATAGTGACCCCCTTCATGGCATAAGTAGTAATAGTGTCCCGCATAGTGGTCCCAGTAGCAATAAAGACCCCCTTTCATGGCCTTAGTAATAATAGTGCCGTTCCTAGTGTCCCCAGTATTTATAGTGACCCCTTCATGGCTCCAGTAGTAATAGTGACCCCCATAGTGGTCCCGGTAGTAATAGTGACCCCCTTCATGGCCTCAGTAGTAATAGTGACCCCTTCATGGCTTCAGTAGTAATAGTGACCCCCTTCATGGCTTCAGTAGTAATAGTGACCCCCATAGTGGTCCCAGTAGTAATAGTGACCCCCTTCATGACCTCAGAAGTAATAGTGTCCTCCATAGTGGTCCTAGTAGTAATAGTGACCCCCTTTATGGCCTCAGTAGTAATAGTGACCCCCTTCATGACCTCAGAAGTAATAGTGTCCTCCATAGTGGTCCCAGTAGTAATAGTGACCCCCTTCATGGCCTCAGTAGTAATAGTGTCCCCCATAGTGGTCTCAGTAGAAATAGTGACCCCCTTTATGGCCTCAGTAGTAATAGTGTCCCCCATAGAGGTCCTAGTAGTAAAAGTGACCCCATTCATGGCCTCAGTAGTAATAGTGTACCCCATAGTGGTTCCAGTAGTAATAGTGTCCCCCACAGTAGCCCCAGTAGTAATAGTGACCCCCTTCATGACCTTAGTAGTAATAGTGTCCCCACTGTGGTCCCAGTAGTAGTAGTGACCGGCTTCATGGCCTCAGTAGTAATAATGACCCCCTTCATGGCCCTAGTAGTAATAGTGTCCCCCATTGTGGTTCCAATAGTGATCGCCTTCATGGCCTCAGAAGTAATAGTGTCCCCCATAGTGGTCCTAGTAGTAATAGTGTCCCCCACTGTGGTCCCAGTAGTAATAGTGACCCCCTTCATGACCTCAGTAGTAATAGTGTCCCCCACTGTGGTCCCAGTAGTAATAGTGACCGGCTTCATGGCCTCAGTAGTAATAGTGACCCCCCAATGGTCCCAGTAGTATAAGTGACCCCCTTTATGGCCCCAATAATAATGGTGTCCCCTATAGAGGCCCAAGTAGTGAAGCTCCAGCTGGGCTGCAACCTGACAAGGCGGCTGTGGCGGTGGCTGTTATTTGCTAGGGCATTGAATGCTACATGTGCAGCGCATCTACTTGTTTCTGATTTGCCGTCTTCTGGAGCACTGAAGTATCGCAGCGCTCCTGGCAGATTCTTAAGGCATGCCGGCCGTTTACTGAAGTTCTTATTACCTGGCGGTAAAAATGGTTTTCATGTGCAAAATATTCTGTCTGCTACCCAAGATGCAGTGCATTCGGACAGTCCTCAGACCCTCCCACTTGTTTGCATGCTGTTATGTTGTGTCCCCCTCATTCTGCACTCAGGACCCCCTAATGACAAAGTGACAACAGAACCCGAGAAATCTCCGTACATTCTTTAAAAGTGAAAACCTCCCATTTCGCAGTGACGTGAGTGTTCGCGGCCGCCGGTGACGCCTCTGGGGGCTCCTGCTTCATCATGGGGTACTGCGTGCAGAATGATGGGGAACACAAGACCGCAACATGTAGAGAAGTGAGAATGAATTATGGCGGAGCCCAAGTCCGGTAGAAGTGCAGTAATTAATGCGGTTCCTGTCCGGACGTAGCGTATAGCGGGCCGGCCCTCCAAGCAACAATCCCTGCAGAATAGGAACGGCGCAGCAGACGGCGGTCCGTCCGGCACCAACAGCGTCCGCCGCAGAGGAAGTCGGGGACATTTATAATCGGCAGCTTCCCAAAAACAAGGCGGTGGCCATATTGTGCTCCTATTAACGCCAGATCATAAATCCACGGACGGAAATAACCGTCTGAAGGCAAGCAGGGAATCAAGAGGCGAGTGAGCGGACCGCGCCAAAACTGTATAAATGGTAAGATGGGAAAAGCGAGCGCAGATTGTAAAGGGGAGAAAAACGGAAAAGGAGAAGAAGATTCTAATTGTATTTGTTCCTGTAATGTCACTAATGTGCAGCTGAGAAAACTCATTTATATGCAAATAAAGAGCTTGTAAAGGACAAGACAGGAAAACTGCGAGCGGCGCCAAATCATTTGTAAACAATTTCCAAATGTGCGAGATTGCAGCGCTGCGAACGCCGCGGCGCGCTTTACACAGCAGCTGTCAAGTACGCTCCCAGATCCACATTACTGATGTCTCTCTTGTCACAAGTGTCGCCACGCAGGAAGAGACGCCGTAATACCGCGGCCGATGGGGAAGGTGACAGGAGCGAGAAACTAATCAGCGGCCGCCATCACCTCGACTACAGGGGGGTCTCTGGGAGATGATGGGGGGTGCAGCCCCCCAGCAACCGGCTGCTTCAGGGGCATTTGGGGTAACTGTGGAATGAAGAACGGAACAGAAACAACAAGCTAGAATACAAAAAGTAACAATGTAACAACAGACATCGGGGCTCCGGACAAAGCCGCATGTTACACCCACTGAGTCCAGAACATGCTGGAGGACCCCACTATAGGGAATGGTGTCTAAGAGGACCCCACTATAGGGAATGGTGTCTAAGAGGACCCCACTACAGGGAATGGTGTCTAAGAGGACCCCACTATAGGGAATGGTGTTTAAGAGGACCCCCACTATAGGGAATGGTGTCTAAGAGGACCCCACTATAGGGAATGGTGTTTAAGAGGACCCCCACTATAGGGAATGGTGTCTAAGAAGACCCCACTACAGGGAATGGTGTCTAAGAGGACCCCACTATAGGGAATGGTGTTTAAGAGGACCCCCACTATAGGGAATGGTGTCTAAGAGGACCCCACTATAGGGAATGGTGTCTAAGAGGACCCCACTATAGGGAATGGTGTCTAAGAGGACCCCACTATAGGGAATGGTGTCTAAGAGGACCCCACTATAGGGAATGGTGTCTAACAGGACCCCACTATAGGGAATGGTGTCTAAGAGGACCCCACTACAGGAAATGGTGACTAAGAAGACCCCACTATAGGGAATGGTGTCTAACAGGACCCCACTATAGGGAATGGTGTCTGAGAGGACCCCACTATAGGGAATGGTGTCTAAGAGGACCCCACTACAGGAAATGGTGTCTAAGAGGACCCCACTACAGGAAATGGTGTCTAAGAGGACCCCACTATAGGGAATGGTGTCTAAGAGGACCCCACTATAGGGAATGGTGTCTAAGAGGACCCCACTATAGGGAATGGTGTCTAAGAGGACCCCACTATAGGGAATGGTGTCTAAGAGGACCCCACTATAGGGAATGGTGTCTAAGAGGACCCCACTATAGGGAATGGTGTCTAAGAGGACCCCACTACAGGAAATGGTGTCTAAGAGGACCCCACTACAGGGAATGGTGTCTAAGAGGACCCCACTATAGGGAATGGTGTCTAAGAAGACCCCACTATAGGGAATGGTGTCTAAGAGGACCCCACTATAGGGAATGGTGTCTAAAAGGACCCCACTATAGAGAATGGTGTCTAAAAGGACCCCACTATAGAGAATGGTGTCTAAGAGGACCCCACTACAGGGAATAGTGTCTGAGAGGACCCCACTATAGGGAATGGTGTCTAAGAGGACCCCACTATAGGGAATGGTGTCTAAGAGGACCCCACTATAGGGAATGGTGTCTAAGAGGACCCCACTACAGGGAATGGTGTCTAAGAGGACCCCACTATAGGGAATGGTGTCTAAGAGGACCCCACTATAGGGAATGGTGTCTAAGAGGACCCCACTATAGGGAATGGTGTCTAAGAGGACCCCACTATAGGGAATGGTGTCTAAGAGGACCCCACTATAGGGAATGGTGTCTAAGAGGACCCCACTACAGGGAATGGTGTCTAAGAAGACCCCACTAAAGGGAATGGTGTCTAAGAAGACCCCACTAAAGGGAATGGTGTCTAAGAGGACCCCCACTATAGGGAATGGTGTCTAAGCGGACCCCACTATAGGGAATGGTGTCTAAGAGGACCCCACTATAGCGAATGGTGTCTAAGAGGACCCCACTATAGGGAATAGTGTCTAAGAGGACCCCACTACAGGGAATGGTGTCTAAGAGGACCCCCACTATAGGGAATGGTGTCTAAGAGGACCCCACTACAGAAAATGGTGTCTAAGAAGACCCCACTATAGGGAATGGTGTCTAAGAAGACCCCACTATAGGGAATGGCGTCTAAGAAGACCCCACTATAGGGAATGGTGTCTAAGAGGACCCCACTACAGAAAATGGTGTCTAAGAAGACCCCACTATAGGGAATGGTGTCTAAGAAGACCCCACTATAGGGAATGGCGTCTAAGAAGACCCCACTATAGGGAATGGTGTCTAAGAGGACCCCACTACAGGAAATGGTGTCTGAGAGGACCCCACTACAGGGAATAGTGTCTGAGAGGACCCCACTATAGGGAATGGTGTCTAAGAGGACCCCACTACAGGGAATGGTGTCTAAGAGGACCCCACTACAGGAAATGGTGTCTAAGAAGACCCCGCTATAGGGAATGGTGTCTAAGAAGACCCCGCTATAGGGAATGGTGTCTAAGAAGACCCCACTATAGGGAATGGTGTCTAGGAGGACCCCCATTATAGGGAATGGTGTCTAAGAGGACCCCACTATAGGGAATGGTGTCTAAGAGGACCCCACTACAGGAAATGGTGTCTAAGAGGACCCCACTACAGGGAATGGTGTCTAAGAGGACCCCACTATAGGGAATGGTGTCTAAGAGGACCCCACTATAGGGAATGGTGTCTAAGAGGACCCCACTATAGGGAATGGTGTCTGAAAGGACCCCACTATAGAAAATGGTGTCTAAAAGGACCCCACTATAGAGAATGGTGTCTAAGAGGACCCCACTACAGGGAATAGTGTCTGAGAGGACCCCACTATAGGGAATGGTGTCAAAGAGGACCCCACTATAGGGAATGGTGTCTAAGAGGACCCCACTATAGGGAATGGTGTCTAAGAGGACCCCACTACAGGGAATGGTGTCTAAGAGGACCCCACTATAGGGAATGGTGTCTAAGAGGACCCCACTATAGGGAATGGTGTCTAAGAGGACCCCACTATAGGGAATGGTGTCTAAGAGGACCCCACTATAGGGAATGGTGTCTAAGAGGACCCCACTATAGGGAATGGTGTCTAAGAGGACCCCACTATAGGGAATGGTGTCTAAGAGGACCCCACTATAGGGAATGGTGTCTAAGAGGACCCCACTATAGGGAATGGTGTCTAAGAGGACCCCACTACAGGAAATGGTGTCTAAGAAGACCCCACTAAAGGGAATGGTGTCTAAGACCACACTAAAGGGAATGTTGTCTAAGAGGACCCCCACTATAGGGAATGGTGTCTAAGAGGACCCCACTATAGGGAATGGTGTCTAAGAGGACCCCACTATAGGGAATAGTGTCTAAGAGGACCCCACTACAGGGAATGGTGTCTAAGAAGACCCCACTAAAGGGAATGGTGTCTAAGAAGACCCCACTAAAGGGAATGGTGTCTAAGAGGACCCCCACTATAGGGAATGGTGTCTAAGCGGACCCCACTATAGGGAATGGTGTCTAAGAGGACCCCACTACAGAAAATGGTGTCTAAGAAGACCCCACTATAGGGAATGGTGTCTAAGAAGACCCCACTATAGGGAATGGCGTCTAAGAAGACCCCACTATAGGGAATGGCGTCTAAGAGGACCCCACTACAGGAAATGGTGTCTGAGAGGACCCCACTACAGGGAATGGTGTCTGAGAGGACCCCACTACAGGAAATGGTGTCTGAGAGGACCCCACTACAGGGAATGGTGTCTGAGAGGACCCCACTACAGGGAATGGTGTCTGAGAGGACCCCACTATAGGGAATGGTGTCCAAGAGGACCCCACTACAGGGAATGGTGTCTAAGAGGACCCCACTACAGGGAATGGTGTCTGAGAGGACCCCACTACAGGGAATGGTGTCTGAGAGGACCCCACTATAGGGAATGGTGTCTGAGAAGACCCCACTATAGGGAATGGTGTCTAAGAGGACCCCACTATAGGGAATGGTGTCTAAGAAGACCCCACTATAGGGAATGGTGTCTAAGAGGACCCCACTATAGGGAATGGTGTCTGAGAGGCCCTCACTATAGGGAATGGTGTCCCACTGGCGCAGTTTCGGTTCGGCACGTGCCGGCTCCTAAGCCGAAGAGAGAAAGCTGCTGTGAACCCAACCTACCATAGTTTTCTAAATACTAGACAGTGATGAGGCTTACTACCCAGCCAAGCGAAATACTGCCATTCCCCAAGAAGCCCAATGGGCCACCTGTGCCGTCCCCCTAAGCTGCGACTCACTAGGTCACTGGTGCCCATCCACATGACCCTGTGTGCCACAAGTGCCCGTCCTATATGTAGCCCTCCAGGGCTTGCCCTCTAAAGAATCACCAGTGCCCACCTTCAGTGTGGTCCAGTGGGCTACTAGTGCCCATTCTTCATGCAGCCTTGTGGGCAATCAGTGCCTGTCCTCCATGCAGCCCAATGAATTACTGGTGCTCATTCTCTACGTGGCCCCATAGGATTCCAGCGGCGTCTTCCACACACTCTAATCAGCCACTAGCCCCCCACCCCAATGGGCCACAAAATTCTAGCATCCCAGCCCAATGAATGAATCCCTATTGAACCATATATGCTGCTCACCGCTGCCCCCAAACACCCCGGGGGTTCTAACTTTGCCTATCTTTGAGCCAATATAAAATGCCAACAATTCAAACTCACAGATCTTCATAACATGCTTTTGGTTGGTCGAGAGCACAAAGATACGCCAACGATTGCCCATTGACCACAGCAAGTCCCCGAAACACTGTAATCCCTAATTGTCTATAGACCCCCAGCAGCTGACCGGCACCCACCTGTCCTGACCGGCCCCCTCTTACTGTTCACCCTGTTTAACAGCTTATTGAAAAGTCTCCCCCCCACCCCCCACCGGGGAAGCAAAAACTACATTCACCGATTGCTAAATGTTATTTTTCATGTCTTCTTCGCTACATTAAATGTGATGCGGACTTCTGCACCGTCGCCGGAGCCCAGAGTCCAGGAGACCCTCCTCCGTGCTCGCCTCCCGCTCAGCCTCCTCCGTGCTCGCCTCCCGCTCAGCCTCCTCCGTGCTCGCCTCCCGCTCAGCCTCCTCAGTGCTCGCCTCCCGCTCAGCCTCCTCAGTGCTCGCCTCCCGCTCAGCCTCCTCAGTGCTCGCCTCCCGCTCAGCCTCCTCCGTGCTCGCCTCCCTCTCAGCCTCCTCCGTGCTCGCCTCCCTCTCAGCCTCCTCCGTGCTCGCCTCCCTCTCAGCCTCCTCCGTGCTCGCCTCCCTCTCAGCCTCCTCCGTGCTCGCCTCCCTCTCAGCCTCCTCCGTGCTCGCCTCCCTCTCAGCCTCCCCCCGCTCGCCTCCCGCTCAGCCTCAGACGGCGGCTTTGTTCCTGGAAAAAAAATCTGGGTCGTCAATTTGCATTTGTGTTTCTGCGGTAATGATATTTGTGTCCGGCCGCCTTAGTCTGAGAAAATAATTAATGATGGTAGTAAGAGCGTTGAATGGCAGTCACGGCTCGCTGCCGGCACCACGAAACCTCAAAGGTAATTTTTGAGATGCAGCTTTTTAAAAGTGCACCTGTCAGGGGGAATAATATCTGCTCATCTACCAGAACGGGGGAAGCAAAAAACACCCAAACTGGGAGAATTCCATAGTAAGATAAACAGAACGTCCTCCACCAGATGTTATATACGAGACCGGAACAAAGAGGAGCAACCATCCCGCAGAACACTGAGGGGCGAGGAGGTGCCATACCTCCAATTAAAAGATCGGGGGAGCTGTGCAGGTGTCATGGCGGCCAGCGGCCTTCTGAAAGGCCTTAGGGCTGCCTTAGCAGACTGCCTATCAAAAAACAGTATGATGTAATGCTATGGCATTACATCATACTGCAGGATCGATCAAAGCATCGCTGGTTGTGGTCCCCCGGGGGGGCTAAAAGAAAGTGTAAAAAAAAAAAAAAAAAAGTTTGACTACTTATTTAAAAAAAAAAAAAGTAATAAAAGCTCAACCGAATCTAAATAATAAAGCATAAATATGTATTCGGTAGCTGGTGAAGACGGGTCTGCATGGAGGCTGGTGAAGACGGGTCCGCGGGGAGGCTGGTGAAGACGGGTCCGCGTGGAGGCTGGTGAAGACGGGTCTGCGTGGAGGCTGGTGAAGACGGGTCCGCGTGGAGGCTGGTGAAGACGGGTCTGCGTGGAGGCTGGTGAAGACGGGTCTGGGTGGAGGCTGGTGAAGACGGGTCTGCGTGGAGGCTGGTGAAGACGGTGCCCGCTACGCAGGGTCCCCCGCCGCGCCTGCCGTGTGCAGGAGGCCTCAGCCAAATGTGTACCGAAAACTGCTTGTTCAGCCAACGCTGACCTGCAGGCGGCGCCGAGACGGTTTACCACCCGCTGTATGTGAGTGGGGTGAATATGCCTTGGCGCCCTCCGCGGGCGCAGCTCATCCAGTCACACTTGGGGCTCCAAACACTTCTGGTTTTTTACGTAAATCTCAATGGACTTTCTAATGTCGCCTGAAGCGTGCGGCCGCCTTAACCCCGTCAGGACTTACAATGGTCATTTCCTTAATTTGGATTTTTCATCCCGCCTGAACCGTAATCGTGTTTTACTGCCGCCGCCCGAGGCGCTTTCTGCGGGACGAGGGGCATTTTTTAACGGTACTTTTTAGTGTAAATATAATGTGCGGAGGAGGTACTGCGGGGGAAGGGGCTGTACGATTAGGGCCATCACATGTACTGCGGGGGAGGGGCTGTACCATTAGGGCCATCACATGCACTGCGGGGGAGGGGCTGTACCATTAGGGCCATCACATGCACTGCGGGGGAGGGGCTGTACCATTAGGGCCATCACATGTACTGCGGGGGAGGGGCTGTACCATTAGGGCCATCACATGCACTGCGGGGGAGGGGCTGTACCATTAGGGCCATCACATGCACTGCGGGGGAGGGGCTGTACGATTAGGGATATCACATGCACTGCGGGGGTTGGGCTGTACGATTAGGGATATCACATGCACTGCGGGGGTTGGGCTGTACGATTAGGGATATCACATGCACTGCGGGGGAGGGGCTGTACGATTAGGGATATCACATGCACTGCGGGGGAGGGGCTGTACGATTAGGGATATCACATGCACTGCGGGGGAGGGGCTGTACGATTAGGGATATCACATGCACTGCGGGGGAGGGGCTGTACGATTAGGGATATCACATGCACTGCGGGGGAGGGGCTGTACGATTAGGGATATCACATGCACTGCGGGGGAGGGGCTGTACGATTAGGGATATCACATGCACTGCGGGGGAGGGGCTGCACGATTAGGGATATCACATGCACTGCGGGGGGGGGGGGCTGCACGATTAGGGATATCACATGCACTGCGGGGGGGGGGCTGCACGATTAGGGATATCACATGCACTGCGGGGGGAGGGGCTGCACGATTAGGGATATCACATGCACTGCGGGGGGAGGGGCTGCACGATTAGGGATATCACATGCACTGCGGGGGGAGGGGCTGCACGATTAGGGATATCACATGCACTGCGGGGGGAGGGGCTGTACGATTAGGGATATCACATGCACTGCGGGGGAGGGGCTGTACGATTAGGGATATCACATGCACTGCGGGGGAGGGGCTGTACGATTAGGGATATCACATGCACTGCGGGGGAGGGGCTGTACGATTAGGGATATCACATGTACTGCGGGGGAGGGGCTGTACGATTAGGGATATCACATGCACTGCGGGGCAGGGGCTGTACGATTAGGGATATCACATGTACTGTGGGGGAGGGGCTGTACGATTAGGGATATCACATGTACTGCGGGGGAGGGGCTGTACGATTAGGGATATCACATGTATTGTGTTTTTTTTTTTTTTATGTTTTTCTATTTTTAAAAAGTCAATAAATTATTCTCTAAAACAAAAGTTGTTCCGTCGCCGCATCCTGAAGCAGTAACCGTTTCACTTTTCCCCCAATTGGGGGGTGCGGCTGGGGTTTGCGAGGGGCGCTGTGCTTTCTCTTAGTACCAGTTTGGGGAACCGACTTCTATTTCATCACTTTTTATTCAAGTTTTTTGGGAGGCAAGTATAAAAGAAAAAAATAACTAGATTGCATCATTTTCTGGCCTCCAGGGGGCGGCATACTGTGATTGGATTATTCTGCTGATTATTTTATCCTCAACTTGGAATATTTTAACTTTTTTTTTTACTGTTAAAAAAAACAAACTGTAGAACTTATTCTTACAGTCTTTAACCCCCGCAGCGACTCGCGATCATCCAATGGCTTGTACTATAAACTGTACGTGCGGCGATCTTTAGCGCCACGGCTGGGGCCTGGCAGGAACCCTCCGAGCCCGCAGCAGGATCGCGCAGCAGGAAACAAAAACATACAAAGAGCAGCGACAGAAACCTAAACACAAAACCCCACCGATCAGCATGAGGAAATCCCCAACAATTAGCTACAAAGTATTAAACTCCATTGTATCAATATGAATATCAGTAAGCTGCAGGTTACCGGCGGCAACGGCTTCTACTAACGGGTTAAAGAGTAGCGATCTCCTCAGAATACGGACTCTCCCCTCCGGGGTGATGAAGTGCGGCTCCATCTCTGTATCACCGAAATCACGAAACTGCAAGACCAGCAACTCACAGAAGGGAAGACAACGCCATTTACCAGGCCATCAGATTAACCCCTTCGTGACCAGCCCGGAGAGTCATTGTCACTGCAAGAGTCATAGGGCAAAGCCAACGAATCATGGGGGCATACTTATGGGACGACTTGTGAATTTAATGGCCGCACTCTGGGGGACATATAATGTGTAGGAGATGTTCCTGGCTGCACTCTGGGGGACATATAATGTGTTGGAGATGTTACTGGCTGCACTCTGGGGGACATATAATGTGTTGGAGATGTTACTGGCTGCACTCTGGAGGACATATAATGTGTTGGAGATGTTACTGGCCGCACTATGGAGGACATATAATGTGTTGGAGATGTTCCTGGCCGCACTCTGGGGGACATATAATGTGTTGGAGATGTTACTGGCTGCACTCTGGGGGACATATAATGTGTTGGAGATGTTACTGGCCGCACTCGGGGGGACATATAATGTGTTGGAGATGTTACTGGCCGCACTCTGGGGGACATATAATGTGTTGGAGATGTTACTGGCTGCACTCTGGGGGACATATAATGTGTTGGAGATGTTACTGGCCGCACTCGGGGGGACATATAATGTGTTGGAGATGTTACTGGCCGCACTCTGGGGGACATATAATGTGTTGGAGATGTTACTGGCTGCACTCTGGGGGACATATAATGTGTTGGAGATGTTACTGGCTACACTCTGGGGGACATATAATGGGTTGGAGATGTTACTGGCTGCACTCTGGGGGACATATAATGTGTTGGAGATGTTACTGGCTGCACTCTGGGGGACATATAATGGGTTGGAGATGTTACTGGCTGCACTCTGGGGGACATATAATGTGCTGGAGAGGTTACTGGCGGCACTCTGGGGGACATATAATGTGTTGGAGATGTTACTGGCTGCACTCTGGGGGACATATAATGTGTTGGAGATGTTACTGGCTGCACTCTGGGGGACATATAATGGGTTGGGGATGTTACTGGCTGCACTCTGGGGGACATAGAATGTGTTGGAGATGTTACTGGCTGCACTCTGGGGGACATATAATGTGTTGTGTACACCTTGTGACATCCCCCCACCAGACCCCATTGTCAGCTCTATACCCGGTGACATCTGATGGTTTCTGGGATCTGCTGTGGGATCTTCTCCTTCATACCTAATGCTATACATAACCGGACTGCCGGGGGGCCAATACTTCTGCCAGCATACAGTAATGTCCAGGTGCTACAGTCCTAATACACCGGGGTCTCTTTACCGCGTTTACATGGCGCAGCGCCGTGTGTAACAAGTATTATCGGCTCAGTACTCTGACGCTGCAGTGCGCCGCGCCGCTATATTACAGGGGGTTTAAGAGTAAATAAACCCAACATTGCTGGCCGTGTGATGGGAGTATTTACATCTTAAGGGGGGAAGAGAGAGTAAAGCCTCACCTCCCCGATCGGCCACTTGCCCGCAGCGCTCCCAGCCTCCAGCTAGTCTTGCTTTACATTGGCTCTAACAGTCACATGGTTATTCTCTCATATGACCGCTGAAGCCAATAGGAGGCACAAAAATGGGACATAGACCAGGGCCTCCACACCAGAAGCTCATGTGGCCCATTTACAGGACATCACCGGGGCCAGAAGACCCAGTGATGTCACTGGTCACATGACAAGCCGCTGGCGCGCTGACACTGCTAAGCCCTGCATTATAAAATGGTTTTAGTAGGAACATTTCAGCCAACGTCTAGTCATCTGCTGCCATGTGTTCTTCTCATCATTATACTAGCAAACACTTGTAAATCACTTGTACAGTGGCTGCCACTAGGGGGCTCCCTTCCAGTTCCTCTGCAATCCACTTTGTTAGGTACAAGGACTACGGGAAGTTTCCATAGCGACAGCCCCTCCCCCTAACTTCACAGGTTACAGGCTGACAGATCTGCAGACACCGTGACAGTCTGCCCCTCCTGCTGTTAGTGTGTGCACACAATCATACACATCTTAGCGGGTTCACTAACCATTTAGACAGATGGTCTCCAAATGCCTGAATCATCCTGGGAAAGCAGATCCTGCCTCCCTGCTGATTGGACCAGTGACAGAGCAAAGCAGCATGGGGAGTGAGGGCAAGGAAGTCAGGACAGTGAACTACTGGCAGAATGTTGGCTTGCTTCACGCCGCTCCCTGAAAATGGATTGCAAAGAGCGGAAAAACGGGGAAGATCACCTGAAAATCACAACTTACAAACATCAAACGGCAGCAGATGAAGATGAGGAGAAGCTGGTGGGCTGCAGAAAACGTGCTGCAAACTGGGGTACACTTAATTAAATAAGCCAGAAAACCTCTTTAGGCACTGGTATAGATATACACTCCAGCCTTCCATCGGAGTCACAGGGTGGAAGATATACTTACGTGCAAACAGAGCCTTACATGGCATCAATATGCCACAGAACACCATACAAAACCCGTATGCCTCCATGCCACCCATATCACATCTTGTATCCAAGCTAGAGACGGTACCAAAGGGTACTAGAGCCCTCATGCCCGCCTGTATCACATCTTGTATCCAAGCTAGAGGCGGTACAACAGGGTAATAGAGCCTCCATGCCTGCCCGTATCACATCTTGTATCCAAGCTAGAGGCGGTACAACAGGATACTAGAGCCCTCATGCCCGCCGTATCACATCTTGTATCCAAGCTAGAGGCGGTACAACAGGGTACTAGAGCCTCCATGCCTGTCCGTATCACATCTTGTATCCAAGCTAGAGGGGATACACCAGGGATGTTGCTGACTGTTGGTTCTCTGCACATAATCCCTGTATTTCCTCTTCCGGCTTCTCGTGGATCCAGAAGTTAGTAGAGATTCTCCTGAAATCGTTTTCCATGGAATCCCATAAAGTGATTGGTTTCCCCCGGATTGAACTGACCTCGTAAATTGTCCGACAACGGGAAGAAACGCCATTTGTGAAGGATTTAAGGAGGAGGAGGAGATCTTAAGGAATCCCCAGAACTGCCGATGGTGGACAACCGTCCATGTAGATATAATCCCCATGATACAACCGTTCTGCATGAGGGCGCGCTAACAATGGCGCATGGCGCCGCATATTACCAGCGTATGCCACCTGGGGCTAGAAGTCCATAGCTTGTCACTGAGCCGTTCACACTGTGCCAACTGTAGGGGGGGAAACAATCTGTACTACAACTGCTAACTGGTGGGGGTCTCAGCGCTGAGACCCCCGCCGATCTGGAGAGTGAGACTCCCGTGTCCCGTTCTCCTCCCACCAGTGACATCACCGAGCATGCAGGTCAGCACTACCTTCATGACCGAGATACCCGCCTGGGCGGATCCTTCTTCGTCCGCCTGACAATAGTAGCGGTCAGACAGCTACTTCCTGTTTCACAGAACATGATCCCAATGATGACCGCCAACCAACGAGATCGACGCTCGTCTACTTGGCCTTCAGACTCCACGGGATGAACAATCATTTGGCCCCAGAGTTTCACCATCATCACACGTTTCCACGGGGAGATCTGCTGCCGACAACAAGCATCTTTAGTGCCGTACGGAAGTCAACCAGCGTTTGCTCATTCAGCGGGTGATCAGCACCACCTTCCTGATTATCGGGCCCTTAAAGCGGTTGTTCCACCACAGCCAGTAACTTGCCAATCCACAGCTGGGGGCGTGACCTTCCCTGTCACTGATCCCGGCTTACCCTTGTATCCACCCATAAATACAGTGGAGACATATTGCACCAGTACCAAGCGCCCAATCCTGTGCTGCAGAGAGAGAAGGTCCCCTTTACCACCACCCCTTACCTTCTAATCACCCCATTACCACCGCCCCTCACCCCCTGATCACCCCGTTACCACCGCCCCTCACCCCCTGATCACCCCGTTACCGTGAAAAATACCCATGTCTATTTTGTCCTTCTTGTTGTCTTCTGTTTGGTCTTATATGTCCATTAACCTCTTGTAGTATGGCGCGCAGGAGGTCAGCAGATAGCACGGACGTTACAGCAGCTCTGGTAAT
The DNA here is from genome assembly GCA_035609135.1 of Eleutherodactylus coqui. Classification (NCBI taxonomy): domain Eukaryota; kingdom Metazoa; phylum Chordata; class Amphibia; order Anura; family Eleutherodactylidae; genus Eleutherodactylus; species Eleutherodactylus coqui. The sequence continues at coordinate 1,115,493 of CM069414.1, read as the reverse complement.
GACACCGGAACTACGTCGGAGCCAGAAATCCATTCTGTCAGCGACGACTACTTCTACCGCCACCGATGGTGGGTGAAGTAGTTGTTGAGTTGGGGGTACAGCTGAACACGGAGGGAGCAGCGCTGTAACATTTGGGGGCGCCTCCCCAGGCCTCCCTGCTTGAAACAAAGAGAACGGTCATGGAAGGGACCCATTTGTGAGATTGTATTTAGTTTTCGCCTCCTTATAACTATTTCACCTGTCAGAATGCTGAGCGCCCCCAGATGACCGGCGGAGGGGTCTACATTTCACAATGGGGTCATGTGGGGGTCTCTATCACTCTGACACCCAGGAGCCGCTCTAATCTTGGCTGGGGCATTAACAGTTAGTGTTCCATTTGTACGTCTCCTAAATGGTTACAAATACTAAGAAGTTGTCCCACGTGCTTCCAGAATAAAGTAAACAGATGGCTATATCTCTCATCAGCAGCGTGCCGCCTGTTTGCACATATCTGACATACTGCAGCTGAAATTGTGAAAAAAAGGTATTATTTTTCAAAATGTTCCCAATTTTGGTGTTTTTCATAAAAATACACAAATTCTATCGGTCTATTTTTACCACCTAAATGAAGTACAACGTGTGGCGAAAAACCAGTCAGATCACCGGGATCTGCAGAACCTTTACGGAGTTACTCTGAGTTACAGAGAGGCGTGTCAGGAGCGGACGCTAAGGGGTTAAACAAGGAGGGCAGAATGTCATCAGGGTTCGTCTTAACCCTTTCCTGTCCCCCGTGGGGGGGGGGGGGGGAGCTCCCCCGGACACTGCCTTTAATTAAACAAAAGCTCAACAGAAGGGAGAACGCGAACGTTCGGCGTGGAAGCAGTCTCCGAGGAAGCAAGCAGCGAGGAAGCGGTCTGCGAGGAAGCGGTCCGAGACGTTCTCCTTTCCTTCATGAGCTGAAATTAGATCCTCCTTAAAGACTTTAAAAAACCAAGGTGAGGAGATGAAGCGGGCGCTGAGGAGGTCGCCGCGTCTTCAGAGGACGCTCCGATGGGACAGCAGAAAATACGCAGCAAATCTGCCAAAAATCCGCAGTTGCGAGGGCAGATTGTCGCAGTGTGCATGGCGGCAGCTTCACCAGCTGCACATCTATAATCTGGACTGCATGCCAACCTCCGCAGCCGGGGGCACCTTGTGATTACAGTCCACTAGCGAGGTCAGTAAAAAGGCGTATTGGGGGGCATGAAGAGGTTAAATGGCTGAAAAAAATGGTAATTCTAAAAATGTGGGGGAAAAAATTTTACCCTTTCTGTTTTTTGGCTTTTTCCTCCCAATTTTCGAAAAAAATTCCTACCTTCCCTCCCCGGTCCGCCGCCGCCGCAGGGTTCGCTGGTCTGGTTTTCCAGCGGTTTCACTCGCCGTACTTTATAAAGAGCCAGAAAACTTTTTAAAACAGGTTTTTTAGAAAGTGAAGGAAAAGCTGGACGAGCGCACCGCTTACAACATCCCCAACGCATCAAGCATTCTGCGGTGCGCACGATGGCCGCGCTAAATACATCGTCTACGTGAAGCAGGAGGGCTTTCTGCCGCCATCTTTTGACCCCATCACGTTTTCCTTCGTGGCGATCGCGCTGTGGGGCGTGGCTTTTGTGAAGTTGCGGCGGTTTTTATTTTGGGGTACACAGGACTGTTCACTGACTTTATATTTAGGGCTTTCTTCCCCGCTGCCAATATTTAATAATGATATCCGTAAGCTTATTCCCGTTTTCCGCCTCCGTGGGCGTCGTGACTCATCGTATGATGTAATATGACAGTACTGCGTTATACCCCGTTCTGACATGGCCGTCCTGGCCGTCCCCCACGCCTCTCGCTTCTCCATCGGTTCACTGGCTGCAGCCTCGGCTAGTGGCGCTGCAGCCAATAACACTGATGGATCGCGGTGCTCCGATTGGCTGCAGCGCCGATGATGTCAGAGAGGAGACCCGGGGCGGCACCGCGGGAAGTATATGACTATTCGCTATATTTGTGCATGCCGATTGCATTCTTCCTATGACTTGGACTACCAGTTAGGTCCTTCTACACGGCCCGGTGGTTGGGCAAGAACATCCCTTCCAACAAACCGGTAGCCCGGCTGTTCGATCGCCAGGTGATGGCACCCATCGGTCAGCACCAATAACAGTGGCTGATGGCAGCAGGTCTCCCATGTAAACAGGACTGCGCTGCGGATACCATGAGGACTGTAAGGACCATCATCGCCCCTCCCAGTCCGAATCCTCTGTGTGAAAGCCAATCACACCAACGCCAATAATCTGACAACTGGGCGTTACCAATCCCTTTGTAACATGGGTGTGCCCAAGAAGGTCAGCACTGATTGGATAGTGTCAGTCTGTGCAGAGACCCCCCCGAGCTCAGGGGCGGAGCAGAACTAACAAGGAGGATTACAAATTAGGACCAGCTGTGCCGGTGCCGAGGTGACCCCCAATCCGGAAAATACCCGAAGCGTAAACCAGCTGAGGCCAAACTATACCCCTCCACGCCAGGATATACGCTCTAAAGCAGACCTGGGCAAAGCACGGCCCGCGGGCCACATCCGGCCCGCTGAATAGCTCGGACCGGCCCGCAAAGAGTGTCCTGGTGACTCACCAATGAGTCCGGTGTCAGCAACGGGAAGCAGCGAAACTACAAACTCCGAAGCCTTGTCCATTGTGTTCACTTCTGTGCTAATAGTTATTCAGGCCTTACTTATTCAAGCACCTCTACCAATGACGGAGGCTTGAATAACTTTATTAAACAGCACATAAGTTAACAAAATGGACAAGGCTTCGGAGTTTGTAGTTTCACTAGTAAGTGATGCCACTGTAACTTCTGAGTGCCAGGATGCTCGTTGCGGACCTTGGGGAGTGCCAGGACAATCGTTCCACGCTCGTCATTGGTAAGTGTCAGGACTTTTGGTCTGGCCCTCTAAAACCATTCCAATTTCTCATGTGGCCCCATGGGAAAATGAATTGCCCACCCCTGCTCTAAAGGGACATTGGTCACCGCTTTACCTCACTCCCGGGGTCCTGCACAGAAGCGAGTATCACTGGCTCACTCATGGAGCGGCCAGCAGGGGGCGGCTGCAGGATCTCTCCTCACTCCCCGCTATTTACACTGAGCGATCAGCAATGCAGAATAAACGATGGACGATGAGCTGAGTAAGGGCAATGGAGGAAGAGAGCGGGCAAAGAGAGAAAGCTGCTGCAGCCGCCCCACTGTGAGAAGCACATATATATATACACACACACCTCAGTATAATATATAGCAACCAATCACAGCGCAGCTTTCATGTTACCTCAGTATAATATATAACAACCAATCACAGCGCAGCTTTCATGTTACCTCAGTATAATATAAAACAACCAATCACAGCACAGCTTTCATGTTACCTCAGTATAATATATAACAACCAATCACAGCACAGCTTTCATATTACCTCAGTATAATATATAACAACCAATCACAGCGCAGCTTTCATATTACCTCAGTATAATATATAACAACCAATCACAGCGCAGCTTTCATGTTACCTCAGCAGTATAATATATAACAACCAATCACAGCGCAGCTTTCATGTTACCTCAGTATAATATATAACAACCAATCACAGCACAGCTTTCATGTTACCTCAGCAGTATAATATATAACAACCAATCACAGCGCAGCTTTCATATTACCTCAGTATAATATATAACAACCAATCACAGCACAGCTTTCATGTTACCTCAGCAGTATAATATATAACAACCAATCACAGCGCAGCTTTCATGTTACCTCAGTATAATATATAACAACCAATCACAGCACAGCTTTCATGTTACCTCAGCAGTATAATATATAACAACCAATCACAGCGCACCTCTCATGTTACCTCAGTATAATATATAACAACCAATCACAGCGCAGCTTTCATGTTACACCAGCAGTATAATATATAACAACCAATCACAGCGCAGCTTTCATGTTACCTCAGCAGTATAATATATAACAACCAATCACAGCACAGCTTTCATGTTACCTCAGTATAATATATAACAACCAATCACAGCGCAGCTTTCATGTTACCTCAGCAGTATAATATATAACAACCAATCACAGTGCAGCTTTCATGTTACCTCAGTATAATATATAACAACCAATCACAGCGCAGCTTTCATGTTACCTCAGCAGTATAATATATAACAACCAATCACAGCGCAGCTTTCATGTTACCTCAGCAGTATAATATATAACAACCAATCACAGCGCAGCTTTCATGTTACCTCAGCAGTATAATATATAACAACCAATCACAGCACAGCTTTCATGTTACCTCAGTATAATATATAACAACCAGTCACAGCGCAGCTTTCATGTTACCTCAGTATAATATATAACAACCAATCACAGCGCAGCTTTCATGTTACCTCAGTATAATACATAACAACCAATCACAGCACAGCTTTCATGTTACCTCAGTATAATATATAACAACCAATCACAGCGCAGCTTTCATGTTACCTCAGTATAATATATAACAACCAATCACAGCGCAGCTTTCATGTTACCTCAGCAGTATAATATATAACAACCAATCACAGCGCAGCTTTCATGTTACCTCAGTAGTATAATATATAACAACCAATCACAGCACAGCTTTCATGTTACCTCAGCAGTATAATATATAACAACCAATCACAGCACAGCTTTCATGTTACCTCAGCAGTATAATATATAACAACCAATCACAGCGCAGCTTTCATGTTACCTCAGTGGTATAATATATAACAACCAATCACAGCACAGCTTTCATGTTACCTCAGCGGTATAATATATAACAACCAATCACAGCTCAGCTTTCATGTTACCTCAGTATAATATATAACAACCAATCACAGCACAGCTTTCATGTTACCTCAGTATAATATATAACAACCAATCACAGCGCAGCTTTCATGTTACCTCAGTGGTATAATATATAACAACCAATCACAGCGCAGCTTTCATGTTACCTCAGTATAATATATAACAACCAATCACAGCACAGCTTTCATGTTACCTCAGTATAATATATAACAACCAATCACAGCACAGCTTTCATGTTACCTCAGCGGTATAATATATAACAACCAATCACAGCACAGCTTTCATGTTACCTCAGTATAATATATAACAACCAATCACAGCACAGCTTTCATGTTACCTCAGTATAATATATAACAACCAATCACAGCGCAGCTTTCATGTTACCTCAGTGGTATAATATATAACAACCAATCACAGCGCAGCTTTCATGTTACCTCAGCAGTATAATATATAACAACCAATCACAGCGCAGCTTTCATGTTACCTCAGTATAATATATAACAACCAATCACAGCACAGCTTTCATGTTACCTCAGTATAATATATAACAACCAATCACAGCGCAGCTTTCATGTTACCTCAGTGGTATAATATATAACAACCAATCACAGGACAGCTTTCATGTTACCTCAGTGGTATAATATATAACAACCAATCACAGCGCAGCTTTCATGTTACCTCAGTGGTATAATATATAACAACCAATCACAGCGCAGCTTTCATGTTACCTCAGTATAATATATAACAACCAATCACAGCGCAGCTTTCATGTTACCTCAGTATAATATATAACAACCAATCACAGCGCAGCTTTCATGTTACCTCAGTATAATATATAACAACCAATCACAGCGCAGCTTTCATGTTACCTCAGTGGTATAATATATAACAACCAATCACAGCACAGCTTTCATGTTACCTCAGCGGTATAATATATAACAACCAATCACAGCTCAGCTTTCATGTTACCTCAGTATAATATATAACAACCAATCACAGCGCAGCTTTCATGTTACCTCAGTATAATATATAACAACCAATCACAGCACAGCTTTCATGTTACCTCAGTATAAGATATAACAACCAATCACAGCGCAGCTTTCATGTTACCTCAGTGGTATAATATATAACAACCAATCACAGCGCAGCTTTCATGTTACCTCAGTATAATATATAACAACCAATCACAGCACAGCTTTCATGTTACCTCAGTATAATATATAACAACCAATCACAGCACAGCTTTCATGTTACCTCAGCGGTATAATATATAACAACCAATCACAGCACAGCTTTCATGTTACCTCAGTATAATATATAACAACCAATCACAGCACAGCTTTCATGTTACCTCAGCGGTATAATATATAACAACCAATCACAGCACAGCTTTCATGTTACCTCAGTATAATATATAACAATCAATCACAGTGCAGCTTTCATGTTACCTCAGTGGTATAATATATAACAACCAATCACAGCACAGCTTTCATGTTACCTCAGCGGTATAATATATAACAACCAATCACAGCACAGCTTTCATGTTACCTCAGTATAATATATAACAATCAATCACAGCGCAGCTTTCATGTTACCTCAGCGGTATAATATATAACAACCAATCACAGCGCAGCTTTCATGTTACCTCAGTATAATATATAACAACCAATCACAGCGCAGCTTTCATGTTACCTCAGTATAATATATAACAACCAACCACAGCACAGCTTTCATGTTACCTCAGCGGTATAATATATAACAACCAATCACAGCACAGCTTTCATGTTACCTCAGTATAATATATAACAACCAATCACAGCGCAGCTTTCATGTTACCTCAGTATAATATATAACAACCAATCACAGCACAGCTTTCATGTTACCTCAGTATAATATATAACAACCAATCACAGCACAGCTTTCATGTTACCTCAGTATAATATATAACAACCAATCACAGCGCAGCTTTCATGTTACCTCAGTATAATATATAACAACCAATCACAGCACAGCTTTCATGTTACCTCAGTATAATATATAACAACCAATCACAGCACAGCTTTCATGTTACCTCAGTATAATATATAACAACCAATCACAGCGCAGCTTTTATGTTACCTCAGTATAATATATAACAACCAATCACAGCGCAGCTTTCATGTTACCTCAGCAGTATAATATATAACAACCAATCACAGCACAGCTTTCATGTTACCTCAGTATAATATATAACAACCAATCACAGCGCAGCTTTCATGTTACCTCAGTATAATATATAACAACCAATCACAGCACAGCTTTCATGTTACCTCAGCGGTATAATATATAACAACCAATCACAGCACAGCTTTCATGTTACCTCAGTATAATATATAACAACCAATCACAGCACAGCTTTCATGTTACCTCAGTATAATATATAACAACCAATCACAGCGCAGCTTTCATGTTACCTCAGCAGTATAATATATAACAAGTATCAGCAGGAGCCCCCGGCGGGACCACCGCACCCCCGACACCAGTACAACTACAAGTATCAGCAGGAGCCCCCGGCGGGACCACCGCACCCCCCACCAGTACAAGTACTACAAGTATCAGCAGGAGCCTCCGGCGGGACCACCGCACCCCCCACCAGTACAAGTACTACAAGTATCAGCAGGAGCCCCCGGCGGGACCACCGCACCCCCCGCCAGTACAAGTACTACAAGTATCAGCAGGAGCCCCCGGAGGGACCACCGCACCCCCCACCAGTACAAGTACTACAAGTATCAGCAGGAGCCCCCGGCGGGACCACCGCACCCCCCACCAGTACAAGTACTACAAGTATCAGCAGGAGCCCCCAGCGGGACCACCGCACCCCCCACCAGTACAAGTACTACAAGTATCAGCAGGAGCCCCCGGCGGGACCACCGCACCCCCCACCAGTACAAGTACTACAAGTGTCAGCAGGAGCCCCCGGCGGGACCACCGCACCCCCCCACCAGTACAAGTACTACAAGTATCAGCAGGAGCCCCCGGCGGGACCACCGCACCCCCCACCAGTACAAGTACTACAAGTATCAGCAGGAGCCCCCCGGCGGGACCACCGCACCCCCCACCAGTACAAGTACTACAAGTATCAGCAGGAGCCTCCGGCGGGACCACCGCACCCCCCACCAGTACAAGTACTACAAGTATCAGCAGGGGCCCCCGGCGGGACCACCGCACCCCCCACCAGTACAAGTACTACAAGTATCAGCAGGAGCCCCCGGCGGGACCACCGCACCCCCCACCAGTACAAGTACTACAAGTATCAGCAGGAGCCTCCGGCGAGACCACCGCACCCCCCACCAGTACAAGTACTACAAGTATCAGCAGGAGCCCCCGGCGGGACCACCGCACCCCCCACACCAGTACAAGTACTACAAGTATCAGCAGGAGCCCCCGGCGGGACCACCGCACCCCCCACCAGTACAAGTACTACAAGTATCAGCAGGAGCCCCCGACGGGACCACCGCACCCCCCACCAGTACAAGTACTACAAGTATCAGCAGGAGCCCCCGGCGGGACCACCGCACCCCCCACCAGTACAAGTACTACAAGTATCAGCAGGAGCCCCCGGCGGGACCACCGCACCCCCCACCAGTACAAGTACTACAAGTATCAGCAGGAGCCCCCGGCGGGACCACCGCACCCCCCACCAGTACAAGTACTACAAGTATCAGCAGGAGCCCCCGGCGGGACCACCGCACCCCCCACCAGTACAAGTACTACAAGTATCAGCAGGAGCCCCCGGCGGGACCACCGCACCCCCCACCAGTACAAGTACTACAAGTATCAGCAGGAGCCCCCGGCGGGACCACCGCACCCCCCACCAGTACAAGTACTACAAGTATCAGCAGGAGCCCCCGGCGGGACCACCGCCCCCCCCCACCAGTACAAGTACTACAAGTATCAGCAGGAGCCCCCGGCGGGACCACCGCACCCCCCACCAGTACAAGTACTACAAGTATCAGCAGGAGCCCCCGGCGGGACCACCGCACCCCTCACCAGTACAAGTACTACAAGTATCAGCAGGAGCCCCCGGCGGGACCACCGCACCCCCCACCAGTACAAGTACTACAAGTATCAGCAGGAGCCTCCGGCGGGACCACCGCACCCCCCACCAGTACAAGTACTACAAGTATCAGCAGGAGCCTCCGGCGGGACCACCGCACCCCCTACCAGTACAAGTACTACAAGTATCAGCAGGAGCCCCCGGCGGGACCACCGCACCCCCCACCAGTACAAGTACTACAAGTATCAGCAGGAGCCCCCGGCGGGACCACCGCACCCCCCACCAGTACAAGTACTACAAGTATCAGCAGGAGCCTCCGGCGGGACCACCGCACCCCCCGCCAGTACAAGTACTACAAGTATCAGCAGGAGCCCCCGGCGGGACCACCGCACCCCCCACCAGTACAAGTACTACAAGTATCAGCAGGAGCCTCCGGCGGGACCACCGCACCCCCCACCAGTACAAGTATCAGCAGGAGCCCCCGGCGGGACCACCGCACCCCCCACCAGTACAAGTACTACAAGTATCAGCAGGAGCCCCCGGCGGGACCACCGCACCCCCCACCAGTACAAGTACTACAAGTATCAGCAGGAGCCTCCGGCGGTACCACCGCACCCCCCAACACCAGTACAAGTACTACAAGTATCAGCAGGAGCCCCCGGCGGGACCACCGCACCCCCCACCAGTACAAGTACTACAAGTATCAGCAGGAGCCCCCGGCGGGACCACCGCACCCCCCACCAGTACAAGTACTACAAGTATCAGCAGGAGCCTCCGGCGGGACCACCGCACCCCCCACCAGTACAAGTACTACAAGTATCAGCAGGAGCCCCCGGCGGGACCACCGCACCCCCCAACACCAGTACAAGTACTACAAGTATCAGCAGGAGCCCCCGGCGGGACCACCGCACCCCCCACCAGTACAAGTACTACAAGTATCAGCAGGAGCCCCCGGCGGGACCACCGCACCCCCCACCAGTACAAGTACTACAAGTATCAGCAGGAGCCTCCGGCGGGACCACCGCACCCCCCAACACCAGTACAAGTACTACAAGTATCAGCAGGAGCCCCCGGCGGGACCACCGCACCCCCCACCAGTACAAGTACTACAAGTATCAGCAGGAGCCCCCGGCGGGACCACCGCACCCCCCACCAGTACAAGTACTACAAGTATCAGCAGGAGCCCCCGGCGGGACCACCGCACCCCCCACCAGTACAAGTACTACAAGTATCAGCAGGAGCCCCCGGCGGGACCACCGCACCCCCCACCAGTACAAGTACTACAAGTATCAGCAGGAGCCCCCGGCGGGACCACCGCACCCCCCACCAGTACAAGTACTACAAGTATCAGCAGGAGCCCCCGGCGGGACCACCGCACCCCCCACCAGTACAAGTACTACAAGTATCGGCAGGAGCCCCCGGCAGGACCACCGCACCCCCCACCAGTACAAGTACTACAAGTATCAGCAGGAGCCCCCGGCGGGACCACCGCACCCCCCACCAGTACAAGTACTACAAGTATCAGCAGGAGCCCCCGGCGGGACCACCGCACCCCCCACCAGTACAAGTACTACAAGTATCAGCAGGAGCCCCCGGCGGGACCACCGCACCCCCCACCAGTACAAGTACTACAAGTATCAGCAGGAGCCCCCGGCGGGACCACCGCACCCCCCAACAGTACAAGTACTACAAGTATCAGCAGGAGCCCCCAGAGGGACCACCGCACCCCCCACCAGTACAAGTACTACAAGCATCAGCAGGAGCCCACGGCGGGACCACCGCACCCCCCACCAGTACAAGTACTACAAGTATCAGCAGGAGCCCCCGGCGGGACCAGCGCACCCCCCACCAGTACAAGTACTACAAGTATCAGCAGGAGCCCCCGGCGGGACCACCGCACCCCCCACGAGTACAAGTACTACAAGGATCAGCAGGAGCCCCCGGCGGGACCACCGCACCCCCCACCAGTACAAGTACTACAAGTATCAGCAGGAGCCCCCGGCGGGACCACCGCACCCCCCACCAGTACAAGTACTACAAGTATCAGCAGGAGCCCCCGGCGGGACCACCGCACCCCCCACCAGTACAAGTACTACAAGTATCAGCAGGAGCCCCCGGCGGGACCAGCGCACCCCCCACCAGTACAAGTACTACAAGTATCAGCAGGAGCCCCCGGCGGGACCACCGCACCCCCCACCAGTACAAGTACTACAAGTATCAGCAGGAGCCCCCGGCGGGACCACCGCACCCCCGACACCAGTACAAGTACTACAGGTATCAGCAGGAGCCCCCGGCGGGACCACCGCACCCCCCACCAGTACAAGTACTACAAGTATCAGCAGGAGCCCCCGGCGGGACCACCGCACCCCCCACCAGTACAAGTACTACAAGTATCAGCAGGAGCCCCCAGCGGGACCACCGCACCCCCCACCAGTACAAGTACTACAAGTATCAGCAGGAGCCTCCGGCGGGACCACCGCACCCCCCACACCAGTACAAGTACTACAAGTATCAGCAGGAGCCCCCGGCGGGACCACCGCACCCCCCACCAGTACAAGTACTACAAGTACCAGCAGGAGCCCCCGGCGGGACCACCGCACCCCCCGCCAGTACAAGTACTACAAGTATCAGCAGGAGCCCCCGGAGGGACCACCGCACCCCCCACCAGTACAAGTACTACAAGTATCAGCAGGAGCCCCCGGCGGGACCACCGCACCCCCCACCAGTACAAGTACTACAAGTATCAGCAGGAGCCCCCAGCGGGACCACCGCACCCCCCACCAGTACAAGTACTACAAGTATCAGCAGGAGCCCCCGGCGGGACCACCGCACCCCCCACCAGTACAAGTACTACAAGTGTCAGCAGGAGCCCCCGGCGGGACCACCGCACCCCCCCACCAGTACAAGTACTACAAGTATCAGCAGGAGCCCCCGGCGGGACCACCGCACCCCCCACCAGTACAAGTACTACAAGTATCAGCAGGAGCCCCCCGGCGGGACCACCGCACCCCCCACCAGTACAAGTACTACAAGTATCAGCAGGAGCCTCCGGCGGGACCACCGCACCCCCCACCAGTACAAGTACTACAAGTATCAGCAGGGGCCCCCGGCGGGACCACCGCACCCCCCACCAGTACAAGTACTACAAGTATCAGCAGGAGCCCCCGGCGGGACCACCGCACCCCCCACCAGTACAAGTACTACAAGTATCAGCAGGAGCCTCCGGCGAGACCACCGCACCCCCCACCAGTACAAGTACTACAAGTATCAGCAGGAGCCCCCGGCGGGACCACCGCACCCCCCACACCAGTACAAGTACTACAAGTATCAGCAGGAGCCCCCGGCGGGACCACCGCACCCCCCACCAGTACAAGTACTACAAGTATCAGCAGGAGCCCCCGACGGGACCACCGCACCCCCCACCAGTACAAGTACTACAAGTATCAGCAGGAGCCCCCGGCGGGACCACCGCACCCCCCACCAGTACAAGTACTACAAGTATCAGCAGGAGCCCCCGGCGGGACCACCGCACCCCCCACCAGTACAAGTACTACAAGTATCAGCAGGAGCCCCCGGCGGGACCACCGCACCCCCCACCAGTACAAGTACTACAAGTATCAGCAGGAGCCCCCGGCGGGACCACCGCACCCCCCACCAGTACAAGTACTACAAGTATCAGCAGGAGCCCCCGGCGGGACCACCGCACCCCCCACCAGTACAAGTACTACAAGTATCAGCAGGAGCCCCCGGCGGGACCACCGCACCCCCCACCAGTACAAGTACTACAAGTATCAGCAGGAGCCCCCGGCGGGACCACCGCCCCCCCCCACCAGTACAAGTACTACAAGTATCAGCAGGAGCCCCCGGCGGGACCACCGCACCCCCCACCAGTACAAGTACTACAAGTATCAGCAGGAGCCCCCGGCGGGACCACCGCACCCCTCACCAGTACAAGTACTACAAGTATCAGCAGGAGCCCCCGGCGGGACCACCGCACCCCCCACCAGTACAAGTACTACAAGTATCAGCAGGAGCCTCCGGCGGGACCACCGCACCCCCCACCAGTACAAGTACTACAAGTATCAGCAGGAGCCTCCGGCGGGACCACCGCACCCCCTACCAGTACAAGTACTACAAGTATCAGCAGGAGCCCCCGGCGGGACCACCGCACCCCCCACCAGTACAAGTACTACAAGTATCAGCAGGAGCCCCCGGCGGGACCACCGCACCCCCCACCAGTACAAGTACTACAAGTATCAGCAGGAGCCTCCGGCGGGACCACCGCACCCCCCGCCAGTACAAGTACTACAAGTATCAGCAGGAGCCCCCGGCGGGACCACCGCACCCCCCACCAGTACAAGTACTACAAGTATCAGCAGGAGCCTCCGGCGGGACCACCGCACCCCCCACCAGTACAAGTATCAGCAGGAGCCCCCGGCGGGACCACCGCACCCCCCACCAGTACAAGTACTACAAGTATCAGCAGGAGCCTCCGGCGGGACCACCGCACCCCCCACCAGTACAAGTACTACAAGTATCAGCAGGAGCCTCCGGCGGGACCACCGCACCCCCCCACCAGTACAAGTATCAGCAGGAGCCCCCGGCGGGACCACCGCACCCCCCACCAGTACAAGTACTACAAGTATCAGCAGGAGCCCCCGGCGGGACCACCGCACCCCCCAACACCAGTACAAGTACTACAAGTATCAGCAGGAGCCCCCGGCGGGACCACCGCACCCCCCACCAGTACAAGTACTACAAGTATCAGCAGGAGCCCCCGGCGGGACCACCGCACCCCCCAACACCAGTACAAGTACTACAAGTATCAGCAGGAGCCCCCGGCGGGACCACCGCACCCCCCACCAGTACAAGTACTACAAGTATCAGCAGGAGCCCCCGGCGGGACCACCGCACCCCCCACCAGTACAAGTACTACAAGTATCAGCAGGAGCCCCCGGCGGGACCACCGCACCCCCCACCAGTACAAGTACTACAAGTATCAGCAGGAGCCCCCGGCGGGACCACCGCACCCCCCACCAGTACAAGTACTACAAGTATCAGCAGGAGCCCCCGGCGGGACCACCGCACCCCCCACCAGTACAAGTACTACAAGTATCAGCAGGAGCCTCCGGCGGTACCACCGCACCCCCCAACACCAGTACAAGTACTACAAGTATCAGCAGGAGCCCCCGGCGGGACCACCGCACCCCCCACCAGTACAAGTACTACAAGTATCAGCAGGAGCCCCCGGCGGGACCACCGCACCCCCCACCAGTACAAGTACTACAAGTATCAGCAGGAGCCCCCGGCGGGACCACCGCACCCCCCACCAGTACAAGTACTACAAGTATCAGCAGGAGCCCCCGGCGGGACCACCGCACCCCCCAACACCAGTACAAGTACTACAAGTATCAGCAGGAGCCCCCGGCGGGACCACCGCACCCCCCACCAGTACAAGTACTACAAGTATCAGCAGGAGCCCCCGGCGGGACCACCGCACCCCCCAACAGTACAAGTACTACAAGTATCAGCAGGAGCCCCCAGAGGGACCACCGCACCCCCCAACAGTACAAGTACTACAAGTATCAGCAGGAGCCCCCGGCGGGACCACCGCACCCCCCAACACCAGTACAAGTACTACAAGTATCAGCAGGAGCCCCCGGCGGGACCACCGCACCCCCCACCAGTACAAGTACTACAAGTATCAGCAGGAGCCCCCGGCGGGACCACCGCACCCCCCACCAGTACAAGTACTACAAGTATCAGCAGGAGCCCCCGGCGGGACCACCGCACCCCCCACCAGTACAAGTACTACAAGTATCAGCAGGAGCCTCCGGCGGGACCACCGCACCCCCCAACACCAGTACAAGTACTACAAGTATCAGCAGGAGCCCCCGGCGGGACCACCGCACCCCCCACCAGTACAAGTACTACAAGTATCAGCAGGAGCCCCCGGCGGGACCACCGCACCCCCCACCAGTACAAGTACTACAAGTATCAGCAGGAGCCCCCGGCGGGACCACCGCACCCCCCACCAGTACAAGTACTACAAGTATCAGCAGGAGCCCCCGGCGGGACCACCGCACCCCCCACCAGTACAAGTACTACAAGTATCAGCAGGAGCCCCCGGCGGGACCACCGCACCCCCCACCAGTACAAGTACTACAAGTATCAGCAGGAGCCCCCGGCGGGACCACCGCACCCCCCACCAGTACAAGTACTACAAGTATCGGCAGGAGCCCCCGGCGGGACCACCGCACCCCCCACCAGTACAAGTACTACAAGTATCAGCAGGAGCCCCCGGCGGGACCACCGCACCCCCCACCAGTACAAGTACTACAAGTATCAGCAGGAGCCCCCGGCGGGACCACCGCACCCCCCACCAGTACAAGTACTACAAGTATCAGCAGGAGCCCCCGGCGGGACCACCGCACCCCCCACCAGTACAAGTACTACAAGTATCAGCAGGAGCCCCCGGCGGGACCACCGCACCCCCCAACAGTACAAGTACTACAAGTATCAGCAGGAGCCCCCAGAGGGACCACCGCACCCCCCACCAGTACAAGTACTACAAGCATCAGCAGGAGCCCACGGCGGGACCACCGCACCCCCCACCAGTACAAGTACTACAAGTATCAGCAGGAGCCCCCGGCGGGACCAGCGCACCCCCCACCAGTACAAGTACTACAAGTATCAGCAGGAGCCCCCGGCGGGACCACCGCACCCCCCACGAGTACAAGTACTACAAGGATCAGCAGGAGCCCCCGGCGGGACCACCGCACCCCCCACCAGTACAAGTACTACAAGTATCAGCAGGAGCCCCCGGCGGGACCACCGCACCCCCCACCAGTACAAGTACTACAAGTATCAGCAGGAGCCCCCGGCGGGACCACCGCACCCCCCACCAGTACAAGTACTACAAGTATCAGCAGGAGCCCCCGGCGGGACCAGCGCACCCCCCACCAGTACAAGTACTACAAGTATCAGCAGGAGCCCCCGGCGGGACCACCGCACCCCCCACCAGTACAAGTACTACAAGTATCAGCAGGAGCCCCCGGCGGGACCACCGCACCCCCGACACCAGTACAAGTACTACAGGTATCAGCAGGAGCCCCCGGCGGGACCACCGCACCCCCCACCAGTACAAGTACTACAAGTATCAGCAGGAGCCCCCGGCGGGACCACCGCACCCCCCACCAGTACAAGTACTACAAGTATCAGCAGGAGCCCCCAGCGGGACCACCGCACCCCCCACCAGTACAAGTACTACAAGTATCAGCAGGAGCCCCCGGCGGGACCACCGCACCCCCCACCAGTACAAGTACTACAAGTACCAGCAGGAGCCCCCGGCGGGACCACCGCACCCCCCACCAGTACAAGTACTACAAGTATCAGCAGGAGCCCCCGGCGGGACCACCGCACCCCCCACCAGTACAAGTACTACAAGTATCAGCAGGAGCCTCCGGCGGGACCACCGCACCCCCCGCCAGTACAAGTACTACAAGTATCAGCAGGAGCCCCCGGCGGGACCACCGCACCCCCTACCAGTACAAGTACTACAAGTATCAGCAGGAGCCCCCGGCGGGACCACTGCACCCCCCCCACCAGTACAAGTACTACAAGTATCAGCAGGAGCCCCCGGCGGGACCACCGCACCCCCCACCAGTACAAGTACTACAAGTATCAGCAGGAGCCTCCGGCGGGACCACCGCACCCCCCACCAGTACAAGTACTACAAGTATCAGCAGGAGCTCCGGCGGGACCACCGCACCCCCCACCAGTACAAGTACTACAAGTATCAGCAGGGGCCCCCGGCGGGACCACCGCATCCCCCACCAGTACAAGTACTACAAGTATCAGCAGGGGCCCCCGGCGGGACCACCGCATCCCCCACCAGTACAAGTACTACAAGTATCAGCAGGAGCCTCCGGCGGGACCACCGCACCCCCCACCAGTACAAGTACTACAAGTATCAGCAGGAGCCTCCGGCGGGACCACCGCACCCCCCACCAGTACAAGTACTACAAGTATTAGCAGGAGCCCCCGGCGGGACCACCGCACCCCCCACCAGTACAAGTACTACAAGTACCAGCAGGAGCCCCCGGCGGGACCACCGCACCCCCCGCCAGTACAAGTACTACAAGTATCGGCAGGAGCCCCCGGCGGGACCACCGCACACCCCCCGCCAGTACAAGTACTACAAGTATCAGCAGGAGCCCCCGGCGGGACCACCGCACCCCCCGCCAGTACAAGTACTACAAGTATCAGCAGGAGCCTCCGGCGGGACCACCGCACCCCCCGCCAGTACAAGTACTACAAGTATCAGCAGGAGCCTCCGGCGGGACCACCGCACCCCCACCAGTACAAGTACTACAAGTATCAGCAGGAGCCCCCGGCGGGACCACCGCACCCCCCACCAGTACAAGTACTACAAGTATCAGCAGGGGCCCCCGGCGGGACCACCGCACCCCCACCAGTACAAGTTACAAGTACTACAAGTATCAGCAGGAGCCCCCGGCGGGACCACCGCACCCCCCACCAGTACAAGTACTACAAGTATCAGCAGGAGCCCCCGGGGGACCACCGCACCCCCCACCAGTACAAGTACTACAAGTATCAGCAGGAGCCCCCGGCGGGACCACCGCACCCCCCAACACCAGTACAAGTACTACAAGTATCAGCAGGAGCCTCCGGCGGGACCACCGCACCCCCCACCAGTACAAGTACTACAAGTATCAGCAGGAGCCCCGGCGGGACCACCGCACCCCCCACCCCAGTACAAGTACTACAAGTACCAGCAGGAGCCCCCGGAGGGACCACCGCACCCCCCACCAGTACAAGTACTACAAGTATCAGCAGGAGCCCCCGGCGGGACCACCGCACCCCCCACCAGTACAAGTACTACAAGTATCAGCAGGAGCCCCCGGCGGGACCACCGCATCCCCCCACCAGTACAAGTACTACAAGTATCAGCAGGAGCCCCCGGCGGGACCACCGCACCCCCCACCAGTACAAGTACTACAAGTATCAGCAGGAGCCCCCGGCGGGACCACCGCACCCCCCACCAGTACAAGTACTACAAGTATCAGGAGGAGCCCCCGGCGGGACCACCGCACCCCCTACCAGTACAAGTACTACAAGTATCAGCAGGAGCCCCCGGCGGGACCACCGCACCCCCACCAGTACAAGTACTACAAGTATCAGCAGGAGCCCCCGGCGGGACCACCGCACCCCCCACCAGTACAAGTACTACAAGTATCAGCAGGAGCCCCCGGCGGGACCACCGCACCCCCCAACACCAGTACAAGTACTACAAGTATCAGCAGGAGCCCCCGACGGGACCACCGCAACCCCCACCAGTACAAGTACTACAAGTATCAGCAGGAGCCCCCGGCGGGACCACCGCACCCCGACCCACACCAGTACAAGTACTACAAGTGTCAGCAGGAGCCCCCGGCGGGACCACCGCACCCCCCACCAGTACAAGTACTACAAGTGTCAGCAGGAGCCCCCGGCGGGACCACCGCACCCCCCACCAGTACAAGTACTACAAGTATCAGCAGGAGCCCCCGGCGGGACCACCGCACCCCCCACCAGTACAAGTACTACAAGTATCAGCAGGAGCCCCCGGCGGGACCACCGCACCCCCCACCAGTACAAGTACTACAAGTATCAGCAGGAGCCCCCGGCGGGACCACCGCACCCCCCACCAGTACAAGTACTACAAGTATCAGCAGGAGCCCCCGGCGGGACCACCGCACCCCCCACCAGTACAAGTACTACAAGTATCAGCAGGAGCCTCTGGCGGGACTACCGCACCCCCCACCAGTACAAGTACTACAAGTATCAGGAGCCCCCGGCGGGACCACCGCACCCCCCACCAGTACAAGTACTACAAGTATCAGCAGGAGCCCCCGGCGGGACCACCGCACCCCCCACCAGTACAAGTACTACAAGTATCAGCAGGAGCCTCCGGCGGGACCACCGCACCCCCCACCAGTACAAGTACTACAAGTATCAGCAGGAGCCCCCGGCGGGACCACCGCACCCCCCACCAGTACAAGTACTACAAGTATCAGCAGGAGCCCACGGCGGGACCACCGCACCCCCCACCAGTACAAGTACTACAAGTATAAGCAGGGGCCCCCGGCGGGACCACCGCACCCCCCACCAGTACAAGTACTACAAGTATAAGCAGGGGCCCCCGGCGGGACCACCGCACCCCCCACCAGTACAAGTACTACAAGTATCAGCAGGAGCCTCCGGCGGGACCACCGCACCCCCACCAGTACAAGTACTACAAGTATCAGCAGGAGCCTCCGGCGGGACCACCGCACCCCCCACCAGTACAAGTACTACAAGTATCAGCAGGAGCCCCCGGCGGGACCACCGCACCCCCCACCAGTACAAGTACTACAAGTACCAGCAAGAGCCCCCGGCGGGACCACCGCACCCCCCACCAGTACAAGTACTACAAGTATCAGCAGGAGCCCCCGGCGGGACCACCGCACCCCCACCAGTACAAGTACTACAAGTATCAGCAGGAGCCCCCGGCGGGACCACCGCACCCCCCACCAGTACAAGTACTACAAGTATCAGCAGAACCCCCGGCGGGACCACCGCACCCCCCACCAGTACAAGTACTACAAGTATCAGCAGGAGCCCCCGGCGGGACCACCGCACCCCCCACCAGTACAAGTACTACAAGTATCAGCAGGAGCCCCCGGCGGGACCACCGCACCCCCACCAGTACAAGTACTACAAGTACCAGCAGGAGCCCCCGGCGGGACCACCGCACCCCCACCAGTACAAGTACTACAAGTACCAGCAGGAGCCCCCGGCGGGACCACCGCACCCCCACCAGTACAAGTACTACAAGTATCAGCAGGAGCCCCCGGCGGGACCACCGCACCCCCCACCAGTACAAGTACTACAAGTATCAGCAGGAGCCCCCGGCGGGACCACCGCACCCCCCACCAGTACAAGTACTACAAGTATCAGCAGGAGCCCCCGGCGGGACCACCGCACCCCCCACCAGTACAAGTACTACAAGTATCAGCAGGAGCCCCCGGCGGGACCACCGCACCCCCCACAAGTACAAGTACTACAAGTATCAGCAGGAGCCCCCGGCGGGACCACCGCACCCCCCACCAGTACAAGTACTACAAGTATCAGCAGGAGCCCCCGGCGGGACCACCGCACCCCCCACCAGTACAAGTACTACAAGTATCAGCAGGAGCCCCCGGCGGGACCACCGCACCCCCCACAAGTACAAGTACTACAAGTATCAGCAGGAGCCCCCGGCGGGACCACCGCACCCCCCACCAGTACAAGTACTACAAGTATCAGCAGGAGCCCCCGGCGGGACCACCGCACCCCCCACCAGTACAAGTACTACAAGTATCAGCAGGAGCCTCCGGCGGGACCACCGCACCCCCCACCAGTACAAGTACTACAAGTATCAGCAGGAGCCCACGGCGGGACCACCGCACCCCCCACCAGTACAAGTACTACAAGTATCAGCAGGAGCCCCCGACGGGACCACCGCACCCCCCACCAGTACAAGTACTACAAGTATCAGCAGGAGCCCCCGGCGGGACCACCGCACCCCCCACCAGTACAAGTACTACAAGTATCAGCAGGAGCCCCCGGCGGGACCACCGCACCCCCCACCAGTACAAGTACTACAAGTATCAGCAGGAGCCCCCGACGGGACCACCGCACCCCCCACCAGTACAAGTACTACAAGTATCAGCAGGAGCCTCCGGCGGGACCACCGCACCCCCCACCAGTACAAGTACTACAAGTATCAGCAGGAGCCCCCGGCGGGACCACCGCACCCCCCACCAGTACAAGCACTACAAGTATCAGCAGGAGCCCCGGCGGGACCACCGCACCCCCCGCCAGTACAAGTACTACAAGTATCAGCAGGAGCCCCCGGCGGGACCACCGCACCCCCCACCAGTACAAGTACTACAAGTATCAGCAGGAGCCCCCGGCGGGACCACCGCACCCCCCACCAGTACAAGTACTACAAGTATCAGCAGGAGCCTCCGGCGGGACCACCGCACCCCCCACCAGTACAAGTACTACAAGTATCAGCAGGAGCCCCCGGCGGGACCACCGCACCCCCCACCAGTACAAGTACTACAAGTATCAGCAGGAGCCCCCGGCGGGACCACCGCACCCCCCACCAGTACAAGTACTACAAGCATCAGCAGGAGCCCCCGGCGGGACCACCGCACCCCCCACCAGTACAAGTACTACAAGTATCAGCAGGAGCCCCCCACGGGACCACCGCACCCCCCACCAGTACAAGTACTACAAGTATCAGCAGGAGCCTCCGGCGGGACCACCGCACCCCCCACCAGTACAAGTACTACAAGTATCAGCAGGAGACCCGGCGGGACCACCGCACCCCCCACCAGTACAAGTACTACAAGTATCAGCAGGAGCCCCCGGCGGGACCACCGCACCCCCCACCAGTACAAGTACTACAAGTATCAGCAGGAGCCCCCGGCGGGACCACCGCACCCCCCACCAGTACAAGTACTACAAGTATCAGCAGGAGCCCCCGGCGGGACCGCCGCACCCCCCACCAGTACAAGTATCAGCAGGAGCCCCCGGCGGGACCACCGCACCCCCCACCAGTACAAGTACTACAAGTATCAGGAGGAGCCCCGGCGGGACCACCGCACCCCCCACCAGTACAAGTACTACAAGTATCAGCAGGAGCCCCCGGCGGGACCACCGCACCCCCCACCAGTACAAGTACTACAAGTATCAGCAGGAGCCCCCGGCGGGACCACCGCACCCCCCACCAGTACAAGTGCTACAAGTATCAGCAGGAGCCCCCGGCGGGACCACCGCACCCCCCACCAGTACAAGTACTACAAGTATCAGCAGGAGCCCCCGACGGGACCACCGCACCCCCCACCCCAGTACAAGTACTACAAGTATCAGCAGGAGCCCCCGGCGGGACCACCGCACCCCCCACCAGTACAAGTACTACAAGTATCAGCAGGAGCCCCCGGCGGGACCACCGCACCCCCCGCCAGTACAAGTACTACAAGTATCAGCAGGAGCCCCCGGCGGGACCACCGCACCCCCCACCAGTACAAGTACTACAAGTATCAGCAGGAGCCTCCGGCGGGACCACCGCACCCCCCACCAGTACAAGTACTACAAGTATCAGCAGGAGCCCCCGGCGGGACCACCGCACCCCCCACCAGTACAAGTACTACAAGTATCAGCAGGAGCCCCCGGCGGGACCACCGCACCCCCCACCAGTACAAGTACTACAAGTATCAGCAGGAGCCCCCGGCGGGACCACCACACCCCCCACCAGTACAAGTACTACAAGTATCAGCAGGAGCCCCCGGCGGACCACCGCACCCCCCACCAGTACAAGTACTACAAGTATCAGCAGGAGCCTCCGGCGAGACCACCGCACCCCCCACCAGTACAAGTACTACAAGTATCAGCAGGAGCCCCCGGCGGGACCACCGCACCCCCCACCAGTACAAGTACTACAAGTACCAGCAGGAGCCCCCGGCGGGACCACCGCACCCCCCCCCACCAGTACAAGTACTACAAGTATCAGCAGGAGCCCCCGGCGGGACCACCGCACCCCCCACCAGTACAAGTACTACAAGTATCAGCAGGGGCCCCCGGCGGGACCACCGCACCCCCCACCAGTACAAGTACTACAAGTATCAGCAGGAGCCTCCGGCGGGACCACCGCACCCCCCACCAGTACAAGTACTACAAGTATCAGCAGGAGCCTCCGGCGGGACCACCGCACCCCCGACACCAGTACAAGTACTACAAGTATCAGCAGGAGCCCCCGGCGGGACCACCGCACCCCCCCACCAGTACAAGTACTACAAGTATCAGCAGGAGCCCCCGGCGGGACCACCGCACCCCCCACCAGTACAAGTACTACAAGTATCAGCAGGAGCCCCCGGCGGGACCACCGCACCCCCCACCAGTACAAGTACTACAAGTATCAGCAGGAGCCTCCGGCGGGACCACCGCACCCCCCACCAGTACAAGTACTACAAGTATCAGCAGGAGCCCCCGGCGGGACCACCGCACCCCCCACCAGTACAAGTACTACAAGTATCAGCAGGAGCCCCCGGCGGGACCACCGCACCCCCCACCAGTACAGGTACTACAAGTATCAGCAGGAGCCCCCGGCGGGACCACCGCACCCCCCACCAGTACAAGTACTACAAGTATCAGCAGGAGCCCCCGGAGGGACCACCGCACCCCCCACCAGTACAAGCACTACAAGTACCAGCAGGAGCCCCGGCGGGACCACCGCACCCCCCACCAGTACAAGTACTACAAGTATCAGCAGGAGCCTCCGGCGGGACCACCGCACCCCCCACCAGTACAAGCACTACAAGTATCAGCAGGAGCCCCCGGCGGGACCACCGCACCCCCCACCAGTACAAGTACTACAAGTATCAGCAGGAGCCCCCGGCGGGACCACCGCACCCCCCACCAGTACAAGTACTACAAGTATCAGCAGGAGCCCCCGGCGGGACCACCGCACCCCCCACCAGTACAGGTACTACAAGTATCAGCAGGAGCCCCCGGCGGGACCACCGCACCCCCCACCAGTACAAGTACTACAAGTATCAGCAGGAGCCCCCGGAGGGACCACCGCACCCCCCACCAGTACAAGCACTACAAGTACCAGCAGGAGCCCCGGCGGGACCACCGCACCCCCCACCAGTACAAGTACTACAAGTATCAGCAGGAGCCTCCGGCGGGACCACCGCACCCCCCACCAGTACAAGCACTACAAGTATCAGCAGGAGCCCCCGGCGGGACCACCGCACCCCCCACCAGTACAAGTACTACAAGTATCAGCAGGAGCCCCCGGCGGGACCACCGCACCCCCCACCAGTACAAGTACTACAAGTATCAGCAGGAGCCCCCGGCGGGACCACCGCACCCCCCACCAGTACAAGTACTACAAGTATCAGCAGGAGCCCCCGGCGGGACCACCGCACCCCCCACCAGTACAAGTACTACAAGTATCAGCAGGAGCCTCCGGCGGGACCACCGCACCCCCCACCAGTACAAGCACTACAAGTATCAGCAGGAGCCCCCGGCGGGACCACCGCACCCCCCACCAGTACAAGTACTACAAGTATCAGCAGGAGCCCCCGGCGGGACCACCGCACCCCCCACCAGTACAAGTACTACAAGTATCAGCAGGAGCCCCCGGCGGGACCACCGCACCCCCCCCACCAGTACAAGTACTACAAGTATCAGCAGGAGCCCCCGGCGGGACCACCGCACCCCCCCACCAGTACAAGTACTACAAGTATCAGCAGGAGCCCCCGGCGGGACCACCGCACCCCCCCACCAGTACAAGTACTACAAGTATCAGCAGGAGCCTCCGGCGGGACCACCGCACCCCCCACCAGTACAAGTACTACAAGTATCAGCAGGAGCCCCCGGCGGGACCACCGCACCCCCCACCAGTACAAGTACTACAAGTATCAGCAGGAGCCCCCGGCGGGACCACCGCACCCCCCACCAGTACAAGTACTACAAGTATCAGCAGGAGCCCCCGGCGGGACCACCGCACCCCCCACCAGTACAAGTACTACAAGTATCAGCAGGAGCCCCCGGCGGGACCACCGCACCCCCCACCAGTACAAGTACTACAAGTATCAGCAGGAGCCCCCGGCGGGACCACCGCACCCCCCACCAGTACAAGTACTACAAGTATCAGCAGGAGCCCCCGGCGGGACCACCGCACCCCCCACCAGTACAAGTACTACAAGTATCAGCAGGAGCCCCCGGCGGGACCACCGCACCCCCCACCAGTACAAGTACTACAAGTATCAGCAGGAGCCCCCGGCGGGACCACCGCACCCCCCACCAGTACAAGTACTACAAGTATCAGCAGGAGCCCCCGGAGGGACCACCGCACTCCCCACCAGTACAAGTACTACAAGTATCAGCAGGAGCCCCCGGCGGGACCACCGCACCCCCCACCAGTACAAGTACTACAAGTATCAGCAGGAGCCCCCGGCGGGACCACCGCACCCCCCACCAGTACAAGTACTACAAGCATCAGCAGGAGCCCCCGGCGGGACCACCGCACCCCCCACCAGTACAAGTACTACAAGTATCAGCAGGAGCCCCGGCGGGACCAGCGCACCCCCCACCAGTACAAGTACTACAAGTATCAGCAGGAGCCCCCGGCGGGACCACCGCACCCCCCACGAGTACAAGTACTACAAGATCAGCAGGAGCCCCCGGCGGGACCACCGCACCCCCCACCAGTACAAGTACTACAAGTATCAGCAGGAGCCCCCGGCGGGACCACCGCACCCCCCACCAGTACAAGTACTACAAGTATCAGCAGGAGCCCCCGGCGGGACCACCGCACCCCCCACCAGTACAAGTACTACAAGTATCAGCAGGAGCCCCCGGCGGGACCAGCGCACCCCCCACCAGTACAAGTACTACAAGTATCAGCAGGAGCCCCCGGCGGGACCACCGCTCCCCCCACCAGTACAAGTACTACAAGTATCAGCAGGAGCCCCCGGCGGGACCACCGCACCCCCGACACCAGTACAAGTACTACAGGTATCAGCAGGAGCCCCCGGCGGGACCACCGCACCCCCCACCAGTACAAGTACTACAAGTATCAGCAGGAGCCCCCGGCGGGACCACCGCACCCCCCACCAGTACAAGTACTACAAGTATCAGCAGGAGCCCCCAGCGGGACCACCGCACCCCCCACCAGTACAAGTACTACAAGTATCAGCAGGAGCCCCCGGCGGGACCACCGCACCCCCCACCAGTACAAGTACTACAAGTACCAGCAGGAGCCCCCGGCGGGACCACCGCACCCCCCACCAGTACAAGTACTACAAGTATCAGCAGGAGCCCCCGGCGGGACCACCGCATCCCCCCACCAGTACAAGTACTACAAGTATCAGCAGGAGCCTCCGGCGGGACCACCGCACCCCCCACAAGTACAAGTACTACAAGTATCAGCAGGAGCCCCCGGCGGGACCACCGCACCCCCACCAGTACAAGTACTACAAGTATCAGCAGGAGCCCCCGGCGGGACCACCGCACCCCCCACCAGTACAAGTACTACAAGTATCAGCAGGAGCCCCCGGCGGGACCACCGCACCCCCCACCAGTACAAGTACTACAAGTATCAGCAGGAGCCTCCGGCGGGACCACCGCACCCCCCGCCAGTACAAGTACTACAAGTATCGGCAGGAGCCCCGGCGGGACCACCGCACACCCCCCGCCAGTACAAGTACTACAAGTATCAGCAGGAGCCCCCGGCGGGACCACCGCACCCCCCGCCAGTACAAGTACTACAAGTATCAGCAGGAGCCTCCGGCGGGACCACCGCACCCCCCGCCAGTACAAGTACTACAAGTATCAGCAGGAGCCTCCGGCGGGACCACCGCACCCCCCACCAGTACAAGTACTACAAGTATCAGCAGGAGCCCCCGGCGGGACCACCGCACCCCCCACCAGTACAAGTACTACAAGTATCAGCAGGGGCCCCCGGCGGGACCACCGCACCCCCCACCAGTACAAGTACTACAAGTATCAGCAGGAGCCCCCGGCGGGACCACCGCACCCCCCACCAGTACAAGTACTACAAGTATCAGCAGGAGCCCCCGGCGGGACCACCGCACCCCCCACCAGTACAAGTACTACAAGTATCAGCAGGAGCCCCCGGCGGGACCACCGCACCCCCCAACACCAGTACAAGTACTACAAGTATCAGCAGGAGCCTCCGGCGGGACCACCGCACCCCCCACCAGTACAAGTACTACAAGTATCAGCAGGAGCCCCGGCGGGACCACCGCACCCCCCACCAGTACAAGTACTACAAGTATCAGCAGGAGCCCCCGGCGGGACCACCGCACCCCCCACCCCAGTACAAGTACTACAAGTACCAGCAGGAGCCCCCGGAGGGACCACCGCACCCCCCACCAGTACAAGTACTACAAGTATCAGCAGGAGCCCCCGGCGGGACCACCGCACCCCCCACCAGTACAAGTACTACAAGTATCAGCAGGAGCCCCCGGCGGGACCACCGCATCCCCCCCACCAGTACAAGTACTACAAGTATCAGCAGGAGCCCCCGGCGGGACCACCGCACCCCCCACCAGTACAAGTACTACAAGTATCAGCAGGAGCCCCCGGCGGGACCACCGCACCCCCCACCAGTACAAGTACTACAAGTATCAGGAGGAGCCCCCGGCGGGACCACCGCACCCCCTACCAGTACAAGTACTACAAGTATCAGCAGGAGCCCCCGGCGGGACCACCGCACCCCCCACCAGTACAAGTACTACAAGTATCAGCAGGAGCCCCCGGCGGGACCACCGCACCCCCCACCAGTACAAGTACTACAAGTATCAGCAGGAGCCCCCGGCGGGACCACCGCACCCCCCAACACAGTACAAGTACTACAAGTATCAGCAGGAGCCCCCGACGGGACCACCGCAACCCCCACCAGTACAAGTACTACAAGTATCAGCAGGAGCCCCCGGCGGGACCACCGCACCCCGACACCAGTACAAGTACTACAAGTGTCAGCAGGAGCCCCCGGCGGGACCACCGCACCCCCCACCAGTACAAGTACTACAAGTGTCAGCAGGAGCCCCGGCGGGACCACCGCACCCCCCACCAGTACAAGTACTACAAGTATCAGCAGGAGCCCCCGGAGGGACCACCGCACCCCCCACCAGTACAAGTACTACAAGTATCAGCAGGAGCCCCCGGCGGGACCACCGCACCCCCCACCAGTACAAGTACTACAAGTATCAGCAGGAGCCCCGGCGGGACCACCGCACCCCCCACCAGTACAAGTACTACAAGTATCAGCAGGAGCCCCGGCGGGACCACCGCACCCCCCACCAGTACAAGTACTACAAGTATCAGCAGGAGCCTCCGGCGGGACTACCGCACCCCCCACCAGTACAAGTACTACAAGTATCAGGAGCCCCCGGCGGGACCACCGA